>JAODLM010000166.1:0-239540 GCA_036937905.1 Salvia rosmarinus
CAACACGCTTTATAACTTCCTTCTTCTTTCCTATGAGGATTGTTCCCTTTATCAGTTAATTCATTTTCGCCTATAAACAAAATTTCAAGACTCTTTCCTTTTTTCTTTTTTTTTCTTTTTAGCGTAGAACAAGAGACGCTATTATAATATTGTCCCTTATCCTTAAGAGGTTACCTCCACCCCAAACTTAAAACTCAACATTGTCCCCATGTTGGAACATTATAACAAAATTGGGAGATTGATTACTTGTAAGATCGTGATAAGTGAACTCTAAGTAATTCGCCGAGGTCAGAGGAATCATGGATACATAAATGAGAGGATGGGAATTTTATATGGTCTGTTCAAAAGAAAAGGTAGAAGCTCAAAAGGGACTCTAGAAATCATGATATTGTGAGCGAAAGGCACAACGATTAAAAGAGGCCTACATCCTATCCATATTAACATACTCATGTAAATTGTTCAGGAACTTCCAACCGAAATGGAAGATAGGCACTGACAAGAATGTAGGTCAACCGAGGATTACTATGCAATGGTTAACCTTATAAAAGCTAATATGCAAATACCCGAACCATCGAGGTACTCCTTACTCAAATAAGGATCAAACTTAGATAAACAACGAGTCAAGACGATTTCCTTTCAAAACAAAAATAAGAAAACATCATCATTAAGCGGCCTTTGCAACCTGGCATCACCCTTATGTCATTATAAACATCACAACAACCACAACAAGGACGCACAACACAAACAACAAACAAACAAAAAGACAAAAGAACAACGAACAAAAACAAAACTAAGGATGAGTTGAGAGATACGCCCTAGTATGCATCGGGACGACCCAGGCGAGGAGATGCGGAGAGTGAAGTTTGCTGAAGGACTTCCTCACGCGGCGATGCGGGCTCATTTGACCGAGATCCACCAGATTCTTTACTGGCGGCGGGTATGCACGAACTTGCTCGCTTCTTGGTACGCCTTGAAATCCTCATCAAGGTCGCGATTGGCCATGGAGTTGAACAACCTTTGGGAAATCCGCGAAAGGCCGTCTCGAAGATGAGCGATCCCGAAATCCCTTAATGCACGGCCCTTGCGGCAAGACACCGAATCGTTGATGTCATCTTGCAGCAAATGAACGCAACATAAGGATGTTGACTTGCACGAGACATTTCAAGATGTCCGCATATTGTTGGAGAAAGGGCTCGACCGGAGCAGATGGCTCAGCGAGGCGGCAGATGCTCCGGCATGAGAAGTCGTCGGGCCACGAACATGCGCGTGCGTGGCCTGATGTCTATGAAAGCTTTCTCCGTGGGCGGTCTTCATTGTCATCATAGGGACTCAGGCTCTTATGCATAGTCGATATCGTGGAAGGGAAAAATAACCTTCCATTCTTCTTCTTGCACGCCCACCTCACGCCAAATTAGCGCCTACATTAACCGATCTCCCGTGAAAATGCACAGCGAGCAGATCCGCTCTCGACATCAAGAGTCATGGGTAGTGGGCGGATGCTCTTAATGAAAGAGCCACATGGGCTTAGAATTTTAATGTCGACACCTTAATGGATCGACGCCCTTGCGTAGAACACCCATTTTGTTCCTTCACCGGAGCTTAATGCGTCATCGAGGTCATCACCGGGCTCTCTTAACATTGCCGAATACTCATCATCCACGGCGTTATCCGGACTATACAACCTATTGATTATTTCAGGAGATAGGATTACCGCCTATCCGACCACGGTCGATACTCTCCTCTCGCCAGAGGAGTGATATTAGCATAAATTCTTTCACTGGGCAGAATCGGTGGCGCGAATCGCCGTGAACTCGCCCATCGCTTAGAGAAGTCGACCCACGACTGAACATAGGGTTTCTTTCGCTTGAAACCCTTCTCCATCCACAATGCTCTGATTTTAGACGCTTGAAATCGTTCAAACCGCTGCGCATAAACTTAGGAATGTTCGAATAGATTGACGTGCCTTAGATTTGGAGGTGTAGCTACCTTGCTTTCGAGCATCCTCGTGTTCGCTCGCAACCTTAGTTTTCCTCTCTCTCCGCTAACTTTTCTTTTTATGAGGCGCGTGTCCGGCAAGATTGAGGAAGAAATAAATGGTGATGATTCGGAGGCCGGTGATAATTCCTCGTCCGATATGATGAGGGGGTGTTTGGATCATTATTTGGGACCTTCACAAACTTCACGTTCGCTTCGAGATTGACCATGGTTGCAAGAAAATTTCTGAGAGAGAAATGAGAGGTGAGATCGCTATGAGGATTTTGGGAGAGAGGCGGGGTAGTAAGAGCAATGTAGCAAGAAGGAAGAGCAAAGGAAGTTGAGTAGTTGTGGGATATAAGCAAGAATATGGACGCTTTTTAACCCAAATAGCTAAGAATTAATTCCCCTCTGACCACTATTCCAAAATTTTCCCTTCTATCTACCGATTGAAATCCTCTTTTGAGCACATATAAGCACTGCTCAGATATCTTCATCTCACCGCAATCCAAACATCAGATATCAATTTACAAAACAACCTAGTTTCTTTTAATCATGTTATAGCAATTTATTTAAAACCCAAAACAAACAAGGAAGGCGGGAATAAACAATATGTACAATCAGTCGCAGGCTCGATCACCATGGCGACCCATGGTACCCGAGGTCGCATCTTTAAAGTGGTAGAGGTCTTCTGCGACCGACCCCCCACAATAATGCTTGACGCTGCCCATGACCGAATTCACGACTGATTCCCTTCTTGAGTGTTATAGCACCGGGTGCTACATGAAGAATTGTAAAGGCCGACCATCTTGATTTTAGTTTCCTGTGAATAACCTCAACACGAGTTGACAGAACACCGCGACCCGAAGAACTCCGGCGCAAGATGTTGTTATCATGCCATCTTTTAGTTCTCTTTGTACAACTTAGCATTTTCATAGGCGAACCAACGAATTCATCCATCTCACTTAGCTGCAATCAGCTTCCAGAAATTGGATGTCAAAGTTTAGTTTCTTAATTGCCCAATAGGCTCTGGTGCCAGCTCCGGTGGGAGGTGAGGCTTTCCATATACCAGCGATAGGGTGACATCCCTAATGGTGTTTTGAAGCGTTCAGAGGCCCATACTTGCATCTCCAACAAGGTGGACCAATCCTTACGCCCGGATTCACCACCTTTCTAGTATACCCTTAATCTCTCTCTGAAAGCTCAGCTGACCATTCCTGTGGATGGTATCTTGTGGCGATCTTATGGCGAACATTGTATTTCGCTAGTACAATCTATCGCCTTGTTGACAAAGTGTGTGCCCTCGCACTAATGATCGCACGAGGAGTACCAAACCGTGTGAAAATGTTCTTTGCAAGAACTTGATCACCACTTTGCATCATTCGTGGTACTTGCTATGCCTTCCACCCATTTGGACACGAATCAACCGCCACCAATATGTAAAGGTTTCGAATGAGGGTGAAAAGGACCCATGAAGTCGAGGCCCCATACATCAAGAGTTCAATTTCCGAATGAAATTCATTGGCATCTCATTTCGAGAGGATATGTTTCCAACTACGGCATCGATCACATCTTGCACAAAAGCATGTGCATCCTTAAACAAGGTCGGCCAAAATAACCGATAAGCACCTTAGCGCCGCCCTTTGCCCATAAAATGACCACCATATGAGTGGCAGGCATCCTTCCGCATGATTCCACTTCTTCACGCGAACTACCATTAATCCATCGCGACAACTTATATAAGGGCTCGTCCAAGTAATGTTCGACCCGGAAGAATCTTTTCTTTTGATGGGATGAGAACTCGGTGTAGCATCTCTACATACCTGAAAATTGACAAAATCGCATACCATGGCTCATGTGATGCATGCTCATTAGTTGCTCATCCGGGAACATGTCCGAATGGCTCGAGTCGATTCTCCTTCCGATCCGGTAATCGAGACAAATGATCCGCCACTTGATTTCTGTTCCTTTCGCTCTCTTATTTCGATCAAATTCTTGCGGAGCAATATCCACCGATAACCGTGGCGATCTTCTTCTGACAAGATACCGATAGTCGCATGATCCGTGTAGATTATCACTTTTGTTCCTACGAGGTAGGCTCGGAACTTTTCAGGCAAAACTACATAGCGCTCCTTTTACGTAGGTGGTATAATTTATCGGCTTCCACCGGTCTTACTTGCATAGTAGATCGAGTGGAATATCTTCTCCCGCTGGCCCAGACGGCCCCTACAAGAAAATCACTTGCATCGCACATCACCCGGCGATGTCCAATCGCCCAACAATTCTGGAGCTGTTACAAGAGCTCGTTCAAGACTTCAATGCCTTAAAACACTCGAGTGAAGTCGAATGGCTGGTTTTGCTCAAGAAGGCACATGAGGCTAGCTATCTTGAGAAATCCTTTATAAACCTCTCAGAGAAACTCGATGTCCCAGAAGCTTCACACCCTTTACAGGTAGTGGGAGTGGAAGTTTGTCTATTACTGATCTTTGCTTTGTCCACGATCCTTCTTCTGATATGTGGTGACTCCAAAACGATGCCCTCTGCACCATGAGGGCACTTTCCGATTTAAAATCCATGGGTTGCTTCAAGCCTCGAACTTTCTCCAAATTACTTAGGCATATCCATAGGTGTCTCCGAAGACGAGAAGTCATCCATGAAGATTTCCTCTTGATTTTTCCACCATATCCGAGAATATGGCCATCATGCAACTGGAATGTTCTAGAGCATTCTGAGCCCAAAAGGCATTCTTCTAAATGCGAAAGTGCCATAAGGACAAGTGAAGGTGGTTTTGTGTTGATCATTGGTGCAATGGCAATTTGGTGATAACCGAATAACCATCGAGGAAGCAAGAACCTCCACCGCTAGTTTATCCAAGATCCGATCCATGAATGGTGAGGAAATGATCCTTCCCGTTGCTGTGTTTAGCTTAGTAGTCAACACGACACGCCATCCGTATCACCCGCTGGACTGGCCTGCCGATCGCTTGAAACCACCGTGACTCCGCCTTTTAGGACACACCGACTGGGCTCACCCAGAGCTATCCGAAATTGGATATATGATTCCAGCATCCAGCCATTTGATAACTTTTCTTAGTACCTCTTTCATGATTGAGAGCGTCATGATGTTCTATGGAAGTCCGTGGCAATCTTCCAAGAATATTTTATGCATGACAGGACGGCTGATCCTGTATATCGAAATTGACCATCCAATAGCTCGCAGATTTTCCCAACCGTAGAAGGCTTCTTCGATCGGGCTTGAGAATAGCGGAGATAATTACGGGAGGGTTTCCCCCCCGATATCATATTTGAGATGGTTCGGCAAAGTCTTTAGGATTAAACCGAAGTTCGTCGATTGATGGTTGGGTGCCAGGCTACCTATCGCCGAGCCCATGATCTCGATTCGGCCGGCCGGTGAACTGACATTTTTCTTTAGAGATCCACACAACTCTCGCTTTCTCCAACTCTCGAGTTCGGCATAAGCCGTCATTAACTCCGAACGCAGGTGCGATCTCGAAGTATCCACGACGACCTGCTCCATGACTGCGGATCGAGCATTCCTCCACTTCGTCCGGATACTTCATAGCATTGAAAATCTGAAGGTAACCTTCCGATCATTTACCCTCATGGAGCTCGCCTCCGAACATCAATTAGAGTTCTTCCGCATGTAAAGCGGACGTCCCAAAATGATTGGCACCGTGATCGCTTCATAATCCAAGATAATGAAGTCCGGAAAGATGAATGTGTCCACTTTACTAATACATCTCGATTTTTCCTTGGGATGAGCCATAGATCGGTCCGCCAATGCAAGGTCACCGTTGTGGGCCTCGCTTCCTATCCGAGCTTTTTAAATATTGAGGCGGCATCAAATTTATGCTTGCTCAGGTCACATAACGACGCCGACGCCGCGCGTCCTCAATCGAGCATGGAATTGTAAAGCCCTCGGATCTTTCAACTTGGAGGAGCTTGCTCTTTAGCATCGTACTACTACTTTACTCGGTGCCACCGTTTCAAACTGCCAACCGTCTCTTCTTGGTCGGGATGTCCTTGAGAACTTCACATAGTTCGGCATTTGTTCCAACGCCTACCAAAGGGATGTTGATATGTAATTGCTTGAACATGGGAATCTTGACCTGGGTATCCCGCTTCTTCTTCAACCTTCTGAAAAGGAGGTGGTGGGCGATACACCACTTCGTCCGTAAGGTTTGGTATGAAAAGAGGAAAGAGTAAGGATGCCCGGGTGTTTGCGAGCTACATTATCCCAAATAATCCTACCGTCACCCGAGCCCAACGTTATAAGCTTTATAAAGACCTACTGATTCATTATTGATATCACTCATGTTAAGCAAAGAGGGGGATGACTAAATTGAATTTGTGGAGACCTGGGTGCACTTGATAATCAAGATATGGTCATATTAAGGAGAACCGAAGCATGGGAAGATTCATGTAAATGCTAATGCGCTTTGTACCTGTTAATAATTGTAGTGTGATACTCTTACAAAATGAGGTGAGTAATTAGATTTACAACGAGAAGGAATGAATGATTCTTGTGTTTTAAAATTTTTTGGCTGAAAGCAGTATTCTTAGTTGATTAAGCTATCACCTCGGCTGTTGTTATGAGCATCTGTTTGTGTTCTGTTTGTTTTTGTATCTTGTGGTAGAGCATCACTCGAGGACGAGTAATGAACTAAGTTTGGGGTGTGATAACTCTTGTAAAGAGTTATTATAGGTCCTTTTAATGATAAAAGCCTCGGTTGTTGTATGTTACGCTCTTTGTTTGTCCTTGTCTTGCTTGTGTTTCTCTTGTTTCGTGTGTTTGTGTGAAGGATTGAGTCGATGAAAATAAAGGGTTTTAGTTGTTTTGGCGTTATTTATATAATTATAGCATGTTGCGGGAAGAGCGGCAATAAGATTTGGCCGAGCTCGTGAGCGAGCTTGACTTCGATGTAAGAGGAAGGACTGAGCAGTAATGCCGAAAAAATGTGGGGCCAGTCGGGCTACTAAGACGAAATCAACGCCCGGAAAAGTGGCGCCCGAGCTCAAAATTGTGAGCTTGTAAGTGGAACCAAACTCAGGGAGAAAAGAGAGTAGGGCCCGAGCTCGCGTCCTTCCGAGCTCAAAGATTGAAAAGTTCACAAGTATGAAGGCGACCTCGAGGTCGGGCTCGGGCGAAGCGAAGAGCGAAGAGCTCGAGCTCGAACGCGAAGAGCTCGAGCTCGAGGCGAAGTGTTCGAACTCCTCGATGGATTGAAAGTGGAAGCGAGCTCGTGCGCAATCGAGCTCATGACGGAGCCCACCTGCAAGTATGGATGAGCTCGTGTTCGAAAAGTAAGGTCGGACTCACGGCAAAGTAAAGCCCGTGTGAGCCGAGCTCGGTAAGCGAAATCCCGGCCGTGCTTACGGGAAGGCAGTAGCATGGAAAGTCCGGTTAATTCTCGAAGAAGAAATCGGTGGGACCACGACCACGCGTGGCGACTACAAAGAAATTGAAGAGACACGCTCTCGCATCCGGTAGAGCTAACGAAAAAAAAGGATCGAGGAACAAGGCGGCCGGCAGTGCACATCATGCACCAGCTGAAAAAGCGCGGAGGTTGTTATTAAAGGGTTGGCAACAATCGAGAAAAGTGCGGATATCGACATTTTGGAGAGTTCTGAGGATAGAGAACATCGGAGTAAGGAAGAAGGTGCGAATTCTTGGAGAGGAAGTCATCGGAAGAGCGACGATCCAAGAGCTTACATCTGATTCGATAACTAATTTCTTTATCTTTTCTTAAACCTTGTTAATCTGTTATGGGCATTGCTTATTTCAATGTTGTTAAACACTCGCTATGAGCTAAACCTTTATGATTTGATTTTTGAGGAAACTCATGCTCGCGTGTGAGCGCAGCTTCACGCTTGTCTTGCTAAATCACTATTGTTTTATTGGGGTTGTTTTATCTCACTTGTGATTGATCACCATTAGTCGGATCGTAGTTCTATAATTCTTTGGAAGTTGTTATAGAATGGAAACAATAAGCGACATAAGAACATGATTTTAATGTTATGTGTGTGAATAGCATAGGAATATGCATTTACCTTGCGTGGAAAATATGAATGGATTAGTAATGATATTCTAAGAACAGTTCGATATAGGAATATATGGACTGGATCTATAGAATATAATCTTAGATTTGGGAAAATACTAAGAATCAAAGAAGTTCATGTTATAGTGATAATGCAAGATAATGTTGTAGCAATATTTAGAAAAGAGCATGGGTGGAATCGAGAAATCAAGTCTGTTTCTCTACCTTGATAACGGTAATCTCCTAGTTTTCTATATCATCGTCCACTTGGCCGTGCAAGTCATTTTAAATTCGGTTATTTGGTGTTATATTCTAGTTCGTGTCGGTTAGTCCATCTCACTTATTTTGCAAAATTACAATCTCGTGATTTAAAAGTGCATTCCTGTGGATTCGATCTCGGAATACTTCCGTGTATTACTTGTTGATTCGTGCACTTGCGTATAGTATATTCACATCAAAAGAAATATTCGACAACGATCAGCGACAAGAATAGATTCGACCGTGAAGAGGTCGGACCCCTAAACATAGGGCTTCACCGTTGACCATTGACCTCGAGCGATTAAATGCGAACCTTCTTTAGCGAAAGCACAACCGAACCATACGGCTTCACTTCATTGATGATGAGCGGGCCATTCCAGCGGGATTTTAGCTTTAGGAAATAGCTTCAAACGAGAGTGAACAACAAAACCTTCATTCCAGGCTTTAAATCCTTATGCACGATTCGACGATCATGAAGCTTCTTGACCTTATCCTTATAGATCGCGCATTGTCATAGAAGCTTCGTTACGGAGTTCGTCCAATTCGGACATTTGGAAGAACGATGCTCTCGAGGCTTTAGAGTGATCGAAGTTGAAGTCTTGATGGCCCAATATGCCTTATGTTCAACCTCCGAGCAAGTGACACGCCTTCCCATACACAAGCGATATGGGCTCATTCCCAAGATGCTCTTATGCAGCGATGCAGTATGCCCGAGGCGTCGGTCGGTTGTTTGCCCAATCTTTTCTTGAGGCTGCACGGTCTTCTCGAGGATCCCTTGATTTTTAGGTTGCTCGTTTCAACGACCCGAAGTCGTGGGTGGTAAGGGTGGCGATCTTATGTCGATTCCATTCTTTTCATTAGTTTCTCAAACGACTTATTGCGAAGTGCTTTCGCCATCACTAATGACCGCTCGTGGAAATCCAAACTGCATAAGATGTTTTCTGCCTAAACTTGAGCACAATGTGAGAATCACATGTCCTAGTGGGGATAGCCTCAACCCACTTGGACACATAATCAACGGCAAGTAAAATATACTCGTACCCATAGATTTAGGAAAGGTCCCATAAAATCTATTCCCCAAACATCAAAATCTCAACTACTAAGGCGTTATTGAGAGGCGTCTCATTCCTACGTCAATTGAACCTACTCTTTGACATCGATCACAAGACACAAATAGGTATGAGAATATTTGAAAAGAGTTGGCCAAAATAAACACGATTGTAACACCTTGCGCATCTTTTGTCTCCAAAATGTCCACCACAATGAGCTTCGTGGCACATCTCAAGGACCTTGGTATGTTCCTCATCCGAATACATCGACGGATAACCTTATCCTTCCCTATCTTAAAAGATAGGGTCCTCCCAATAATATTGCTGCAGAGAAAGAAAACGCTTCCTCTTGGGAGGTAAGGTCGAGCCTCAACTCACCACATGCTAAATAATTAACAATGTCGACATACGAGGCATAGAAGAGGCACTATAAGCATGCTCATAAGGGAAGGACTCTATGATGGGATCTATAGTAGACTGGGAATGGGGACTATCTAATCGAGACAAATGATCGGCAACCACATTCTCACTACCTTTCCTATCCAGAATCTCTAAGTCAAATTCTTGCAATAAGAGCACCCATCTAATAAGTCAGGCTTGGCACGGGGTTTGGTCGACAAATATCTAAGGCGGCATGATCACTATGTATTATTACTCTAGAACCAATTATGTAAGCACGAAACTTATCAAGAGCAAAAATCACGACAAGCATCTCTTTTCGGTGGTTGTATAATTTATGAGCGAGGATTAAGAGTTAAGCTTGCATAGTATATCACACGTAACATTTTATCAACCCGTTGACCTAGGACAGCTCTCTGACGAAATTAGAAGCATCACGCATGATTTCAAATGGAAAAGACCAATTAGGACCGACAACGACAGGTAGCGATTGCCTAGTTTCTCCTTTAAAGCATTAAAAGCAACAAGGCAATCATTATCAAAATTAAAAGGAGAATCATGAGCTAACAGACGACAGAGGGGTTGACATATTTTAGAAAAATCCTTAATGAAACGACGGTAAAAACCAGCATGACCCAAGAAACTCCTTATTCATTTAACATCATTGGGTGGGGGTAATTTTTGAATCACCTCCACTTTAGCTCTATCAACCTCTATCCCCCGACTAGACACGACGTGTCCCAACACAATGCCACTACGGACCATAAAATGACTTTTCTCCCAACTTAGAGTAAGGCTGTATTCCACACAACGACTAAGTACACGTTCAATCTTTTCTAAACAGTCATCAAATGAGGATCCAAACACAGAAAAATCATCCATAAAGATCTCTACAAAATCTCCTATCATGTCAGAAAAGACAGACATCATACATCGTTGGAAAGTACCTGGAGCATTGCAGAGTCCGAATGGCATCCTTCGAAAAGCATATGTCCCAAATGGACTTGTGAACGCAGTCTTGGCTTGATCCGCCGGGTCTATAGCAATCTGGTAGTAACCTGACAAGCCATCAAGAAAACAATAAAATTCATTACCGGTGACTTATCTAACACTGTCGATAAAAGGAAGGAAAATGATCCTTTTGGTGGAAGCATTAAGCTTAGATAGTCTATGCACATCCGCCATCCAAAGGATTTAGTCTCGTGGGTACCAACTCCTTTCTCGTTAAGGACCACTTTGTTATTCCTCCCTTTTGGGCACGACATAGACCGGGTGACCCATATTGTCGACAATTGGAAAGATGATTCATACGCTAGCAACTTTAAGATCTCTTCTTCACTACCTCACAAAGCACGGGGTTAAGTCTCCGTTGTCCATCCTTTTAACCGCCGCCATCTTCAAGCAGTATCTTATGCATGCACATGGTGGTGATTCCTCCGATATCCGCCAACTCCACCGAAAGCAAGCTTATGTCATTTCAACACGGAAACCAGCGAGATTGTTGGTACTTAGTGAGTTCAAGAGATGATCACGGGCTTCGCTCATTATCCTCGAGGAAGACATACTTCAAATTCTTGGGAGCTCCTTCAACTCTAACTTCTCGATTCGGTGGAGTCTCCTTTCCTCCTTTATCGGTTTTTAAATTCGACTTCCAACATGAGCCTTTCCTCCAGTCTGCCGATCCTCGTATACTTCCTCCACTCGTGATCCTGTAAAAAGAAATCTCGACCAAGGCATCAATCGAGTCTATAAAGAGCGGTTTTCAATTGAATTAATTGATGGCATGGCCTTATTATTATGCATGAAAATGACATAGTCTCCTTAGGCAGTCGTCCTAATATTCCTATTTTTCACATCAATCAAGGTATTAGTAGTGGCCATAAAGGTGCCTAATAGCGATGTATGGTCTCGACCATTTCATGCACATCCCCATCTCTAACACCACAAAATCCATGGTACAATCAAGCCACCCACATTGAAGAATATCCTCTACAATTCCCTAGGGTAGCGGACGGAGCGATCGACTAATTGTAGACTCATACCATGAGTTTCAACTCTCCTAATTCTAATTGCTTGAAAATAGAGTAATGCATAAGATTAATACCACTCCTAAATCTAGCATACATGTTGCTTCCTTACCATTTCCCAAAGCAATTGTGATGTGAAGCTACAGGTCCCATTGTTTGGTGGCAATGGTTCTTGCATAATGGAGTTGGCCACCTCGAGATACCATAACAGACTCATTGTCGACAAACCTCTCTCTTCTACGCAAGTTCATGAAGAACTTAACATGGGCGGGAACATTGTGGATTACATCGATAGTGGCGATTAACATTGACCTTGGAAAGCATTTTGTAGAAATCAGAACCGCCGCTCTTGTTTCTCATTTTCAACCGGCTCGGGAATGGCACTGGAGGCTTATATGGATTTGCCGTCTTGTGTAATCGCTGCCGGGTCATTTGTTCCTTAATCACTTTCTCCCGACTCTCGGTTTCTCCACTACCACTCTCTTCCACTATCTTTCTTCCACAATCTCGGGAGTTGTACCTTATTATCAACCTTCTTCCCACTTGAAGAACGATCAACTTGAGCTTGGTGTGGTGGAGCCCTGCCTGTATCATCCCGTCGCCATTGTTGTTCTTTGCATTTCGTTGTGACACAGAGATCTACCCAATCGTACTCTCAAGACGCTTAATGGTCGCATCACGTGCTTCCCTTGCTAACTTACTCTCTTGCATGAATCGTGAAACTATCCTCCATCGATGATTTCGGAGGAGCATGTTGTGTTGTGGAGGTTGGTAAAATTCTTTGAGAACCTTCTTTGCGCGAGGCTGTTGTGGGTAAAGAATCTTGAGGTGGCGGTGGTGCTGGCGATAAGGATCTTTGGGTACGATGGCCGTCGATATGGCCGTTGTTGGTCGCGATCTTGTGACCATAACCTACTTGTTTTGGCGGATCTTTAACGTAATGTGTACAGGTGCGGTGGTCTTCTTGCGCGGGGAGGACGTCAGTCTGTGAGTTTGAACCTGAACCCTGACCTTGGCTCTGGTTCTTCCACCTTGAGTTGTATTCTTCTTGGTTTTGCTCATAGTTCGACCTCGGCTCATAAGGTGGTCGGTGGAAACCTGCATTGAATAAGCCTCTAGTCCGCCTTCATAGGCGGGTGCTCCCATATTAGGACAAATATCTGTGTGTGTCCCATTTCCATGCAAATTCCACAGGATGCATAGAAATCACAGCAGAGTGCGCGAACTCCTGCGAAGGAGCAGCGAACTCCTGGGGTGGTGAAGGGAACTCAGCCTGCTTCATCTTCATCTCGTTCATCTCTCTCATGAGCTGCGCCATCTGCCTCGTCAAATCTGATCCAGGCTCCAATGAGTTGACAGAAGATCGGTGCGTACTAGATGCCTTCTGGAGGGAATTGCTCGCCATGACGTCAAAGATTTCGTCAAGAGCCTCGGCTGTGATATGAGCTATGTTGCCCTAACTGCGTCGTCGACCTTTTCACGATCGGTTGAGGATCCGTCATAGAAAAATTGGCACAAAGAACCAGCGGGAAGAAGTGATGTGGGCATTGCCTTTGAAGCTCTTTGAATCTTTCTCACGCTTCATGGAGCAGCTCGTCTAGATCCAGCAGAACGTCATAATTTTTGATCGAAGATCCTTGGTCTTCTAGCGCGGATAGAACCTCAACATGAACTGCTCCACCACAGAGTTCCAATTTGTCAGAGAGTCAACGGGAAAGCTCATAAGCCAAGACTTGGCTTTATCCTTCAGAGAATCGAGAAGCAACGCATCTTCAAGCGTTCTTCGTTCGAGCCCAACGGAGGAATGAGTACGCACCACTGATTATATTCTATGATAAAACTTAAGGCATCCTCATTTGCCATGCCATGAAAAGTGGGAATGAGGTTGAAATGATTTGGCTTCAACTCATACCCACGTGCCGCGGGGCACAACACGATTGGATTAGTAGTCTCACCTATCTTAGGGCAAAAGTAATCCCCCATCAGGCGAGGGGTAGCGTTCCCTTCATGATTGTTGTTCATTCGGTCACCCATGATTCTCGGAGGGAATTCTTCAAACAAAAGATTTTCGATGGTAGTAAATCCCCTTTCAAACGTGATAGAACTGTCCTCACAGAAGCTATCACAATCGGAGTGATCAAAGTCTGCCACACTAGGCAGTCGCGGTTTCCTCGGCTTGCGAGTATACTTCAACGGGGATGCCAATCTAGGATTTAGGCTTCGGCGTCCCTGCATACACAACACTCAACAAACGAGATCAAACGCAACTGCGGTACAAAATAAGAAAGGCAAGGAGAAGAATAAAAACGAAAAACATGCAACATTAATAAACGCCTAAAGTTTTCCCCGGCAACGGCGCCAAAATTTGTTTCAATCAAAAGTATACTCTTAATTGATTCGAATCGGATGAGGTGTTATAGTAGGGAAAGTTAACCTAGTGCGTCTCTCAAGGAAAACTTAACGTATGCGTTACTAAGTTGCCACATAAAAACAATTAAATTCCTAAACACTCTAATCTCAAAGGGGTTGATAGATTACCTAGGCAAGAAAATATTAAAGAATGAAGGCAAATTAACTAGGCGAAAATTGACAAAGCAGATAAATTATCTAGGTAAAATTAAACCTAAATTGAAGAACATGTAATCGAAATTATAAACCCTGAGACATGAATGGAAAAGATTAATCGAAAGACAAAATTACTTAGACGAATATCAATACTAATCATAACCAACATAGGAATTAAAACAATCAAATACGAAAGATTAAGCGGAATAAAGCAATAGAAGAAACTTACGAATCAAACGAGCGATGAAATTGATAATCAAACTTGATGCGAATCCAATAATCCTTACGATAATTCTTGAATCAAATTCAAAGACAAGAAAAGGAATAATATTGAACTAAGAAAGAGAGAAAAATCTCGTCTGGAAGCTCTCGAACCAAAAAGACGGAAAACTAAAATTAATGAAAAGGTAGGGTTTCACGTTTAAAAGAACATATATATATAGTGCACGAAAAATAACGCGCAGCGCCGGACTCGATCGAAGCGCCGGACGCGCGCGCTTAAAAACAAGGTGAGAAGTGCCTCTCCCAGCTCCGGACTCGAAGCACGCGCCGGACGCGTCAATGCTTTGAAACGGAAGCCAGCGCCGGACGCGACGAAGCGCCGGACGCGATGACTCTGGTCGAATTCTAACTCTTCGCGCAGCGCCGGACGGATATGAGGCGCCGGACGCGATGACTCTCTGGACAAACTCCAACTCTTTACGCAGCGTCGGACGGATATGAGGTGCCGGACGCGATGACTCTCTGGACGAGTCGTACATTAGGGCGTCCAGCGCTGGACGCGTTGAATCTCCGGACGCGGGCGCTCGCGAATGAGGTCGCCCAGCGTCGGACGGATATGATGCGCCAGACGCGGCCTTCTCGAGCGCGCTCTCGCGAGGCAACGAGCACCCAGCGCCGGCTACGCCGAGTCCGACGCTTGGGTGCGCTTAAGTGCTCAAAATGCTTTAACATGATCATTCCCTACACAAAACCAAAACGATCATGATTCCAATAAAAAGATATTCTAATATAACCAAAAAGGAATCAAATCGTCGAAAACAAACGGAGAAAAACAAAACAAAAACATGCAAAACAAGAATCATGATGGATCAAAATAGTTTATATATAAATAAGATGGTTCCAAGGTTTCAACAAAACAGCAGTTTCTACAAAGTTGATCATAGTAACAAAAGATAATAGAGTCTCAAGAGTTTGGCAGCGGAATAAACGTGTGATACATGCATATGAAGATACATTCTCAAGGAGAACCAAAAGATGTTTCATACTACGTTGACAGAAGATTCCGCTCAACTCCCGCTCTGTTCCATCACCAGCCCAACCTGCACATTTAAAAACAAATATGCAGGGCTTAGTACAAAGATGCACTCAGTGGACACATGCCGAAAACATTTTACTTTACGAAGTATTGTACTGCCCTCATCGCAGTAAGACACAAGGGTTTTATTTGAAAAGGCCTTGTGCTTACAAAATACATTTTCATTACTTTCACAAAATCATCGCCTGGCCAGGCACTTTCTCATCACAACGTATATTCCAAGTCGGCATATGGATTAACGCACCGGGAGGGAGGCCTCCCTTCACCCGGACGCACGACTGACCGTAAACGGTTGTAGGTGAATCATCGACCGTAACTCGGTTCGAAGTTGAAGTGTACACAACCCTAAGCTAGATTCCCCTTCACCTCCGGCTTAGGATGCGAATTAATATACTTTCCTGTTGCCCAGCAACCCGAATGGACATATACAAAACATAAAACATTTTAGCGAGACAATATCGTACTTTATCATTTGCGTAAAAAAGCGATAAAGTAATAACGATAAATGATTTTCCAAGAAAGCTCGTAAATGGTTTTGATAAGAAAGCCCACTCGAGAACTTATAGTTCTTCGTCACTAGTTTACTTTTCGTTTGCTTTCTCCTTCGAAAGCGTAACCCTTTCAACGTGAGAAGCGAGATTTAGCACATCGCTATACTTTTCGATAATCATCGATCCAAGACAACGGACTTACTACATCAATCCTTTTAACGTCGAGGATCCTATTTTCATACTTTAACCACTATTATCTTGGTCGCGTCTCGAAGAGATATAATATTCTTTTCTTTCACTCTTTCCTTAGTTCATATCATTCTGCGTAACGTACGATTCTTAATTTTATAACTAACTTCCTCACGTACTGACTTTACTTTTCATCTTTACGTATATATACTTTAATTCTACGTATTTACAGTCTTATTCCCATAATTCTCAACTTTTCACGTATCACATCATATGATCCACATATCATGAGACCTCAAAATTCTTTTGTCAATATTTTCGAAAATTTCAATTTCCTTTTCGAAATTTTTTAATTAATTTACATAATATATTATTATTATTATCATATATCAATAATATGATATAATATTCATCATATATAACTTGTACATCAATATTTTTATACCTTTGGTTATTTTTGAAAATTACTCCATATTTTCCAAAACTTTCCACATAAAATCATACAATCTTAAACATGAATAACTATCATTATTTCATGTTCAAAACATCAATTAAAATTCATGTTCATCAACATATAGGTCTCACATAATTTCGATCATGGCATAAAATTTCATAACATGCCAAACTTTGTTGTTAAATTCATGATACATGCTTATAACTATCATATAAACGTATTTGATTTACAACTTAAACGTATAGCATAAATTTCACGTATTTCACATAATTTTCGAAAGCATGTAACAAAACATATCACATATGAATTTCTAATATTTTTGCATGAAATAGTAAGAGTTGTAGGATTTCTAACCTTCTAGTCGGTTTTGGTCGACGTCGTCGACGTTTTCTACTTAAGGTTGAAGAAAACTCTCGGAGAACACTTTCTATTTTTCTCTCTATTTTTCTCTTATTTGTCTTCCTAATTTCGTTCATATGGTATGGGAGAGGTGGCCTCTATTTATAGAGGTTATAAGATGATTTAATCATGATTTTATAAAATATCTTAGCATAAAATAAAAAATACAACTCATACCTTATCACCTTGATTTTTGGCCACCTCCACTTGTAATATAAGACAAAATATTATCTTATCCTATAGTTTATTTAATTAATATTCAACCTTATCAAGATTAGACGTCATTATCAAAGAATTCCAAAATTATTTCCTTCTTAATTTGACCCATATTTTCGGTTATATGCACTCAATAAATACATCCACTTGTAAATTCAATGATTCACCTTATCTTATCATAAATATTATCTCTACATCATAATTATATAGTTTAATAATTAAAGATATGAAAAATATCATATTTTCACATAATTATCCTAATTTTCGGTACTCATAGTTAAATAGGATACAAAAATTATTTTTTTCATATCTCATGCTAAATTACAAAAATTAATTAATATTATATCTTATCTTTATCCTAAAGTTTGAATTTTATCCTTTATGTTCACATTTGTTCACATTTATTTTTCAAATATTTCAACTACTATAAGACAAAAGCTTATAGTTACTTATTCAATTTGAACACATACTCTATCTTATCTTTTAATAATATCTTATCATTATAATCATAACACATCATTTATAGGTGTATAATATTTTCTCATTTTCACACCTATATTTCCAATTTTTTGGCTACTACATACAAAAACCATAGGTTACTTGTTCAATTTGATAACCATCTCTACTTTACGCCTAAGATATCTTATCTTTATAATTATGACCCCTCATTAATTAAAGCATGATATTTATATCCATTTCACACTAATAAGTCAATATTTTCGGCACTTTTAATAATAATATGCCAAATATTTTATTTTTCTCCAATTAATAGCTATGTGACACAATATTGATCTTAGATGATAGAATAAATTATAGAAAAATTATTTAAGATCATTTCTATGTACTAACGTAAAGTAATCGGCAAATAATTCGAAATTAAGGATAAATTATCAAACTATTATTCTTTTCATAACCAATATTATTTTCATGATGAAATTACATAAATATAATGATCTTATATCATAAAATAAATTTTTTGGAACATTTATTAGCAATTTCCCTAATTTTTCGAAAACTAGTGTTTTCTAGAATTTAAATTTCACAAAATTCCATTCTTATCCTATTTCATAGATCTCGAAATTTATACAATTTCTAGGAGATAAGATTGATCTAGAAATCATAATTTTTATCAAGTATTAAAGGATGTGCAACTAAATAAATTATTACCTGAAATCATGCATCATTTTAAAAATCACATAAAATAATATACTAATTTCGAAAATTTATGCAAGCTAATATCAAAATATTATCTTCTATGATATTTATCACATTTCTACACATTTCTAAGAGATAAACATTATCTCTTAATTAATCATGATCTTATCTTATCATTTAATAAAAATATCATAGCATACTTATCACAAAAATGTCATTTTCAAATCCTTATCACATACAACTCATAAATTTTGAAAATTACACCTTGGTTCAAGATATTTATCTTATCATATACTACATGATAAACATGACAACTCATCACATAAAATCAAGTGATCACATATTAATTCATAATTTAATCACTTATTCTCATGAATTTCGAAAATAACAAATAAATAAAGAAAAATATTTCTTTTTCTTATTTTAGTGTAAATAATATCCCAAATATACTTAAAAACATATTTATTTATATTAAAATTTGTTTCATGTGAAAAAGATTAAGAAATTTTCGATTTTACTCAAAATCGACAACTACCGACGTTCATTTTCATTCTCGTTTTTATCGTAATATTCCTTCTTTTCGAAATTTTTAGACCCAGAAATTCAGGTTATTACAATCATTCAGTGGTCCTCGGTGAAATTACAAGATATTTCACCGAACGTGTTGAGCTCATCCTCTATGGCACCCAGGCCTGCACTTCACATCCTCATCTTGCCCATGCCCCACTTATAACTCGGGTGCCCATCACCAAAAAGAAGAACTTACTTTGCCAGCTGGGCACCTTCGGCGGGATCACCTGAACGCTTGCTTGAGGGTGACAAGTAGTACACACCTCGCAGCTCTTGACGCTAAAAACGCATCAAGACTTCAAAAGAAAGCTTCTCACTGAGGCCATAACTGGCAAAATTTAGCCCAACCACCGACCTAATGGAGTTCGGGGTCAACTGGCATATTGGAATTTGAAAATATTCTTGAATGCTCAAAAAAATGGGGGCCAATGGGAACCTAAGGCCGGCCTTCAAGGCGTCAACATATACGGTAATAAATCCCTCCGGATGGGCCATAGCTCTATCCCCGGATTGCGGCAGGCACCACCATGCCTCCGCCGGAATATGGAATTCCTTTGCTATTCTGCACAAATCAGCGGCGGTCAGAGACGACCTAGCGTCCCTGACCTTGTACTCATCCCAGACAGATGGTATCGCCGGAACCCTAGCGCTAATACCCCTAGACCTACCCATCAAGGTATAGCAGGTGTAATCCCTAATCTCAACCTCACTATCAGGGGAGGAAGATGATCGGGCAGATCCAGAAATTTCCATTGGAGAAGACGTAGAAGAGGATGAGGAAGACATACTTACTTTTTCAAATATGGCTTTTCTTCAACTTCGCAAGGTTCTGAAAGATGATCAAAAGCTTCTCCGATTCGAAAATTCTCTCTGAGGATAAAACAGATGAGGATGAAGGAGGTGAACAGTTTCTTTATCTCTGGCCTATTTAAAGTACAAATAGGCGCCCAAAACTGCCTATTCAACTTCCGACGTGGCTAACCATGACTTGACTTGAGGTAGCAGCGCATGTTTCGGCGCCAACTAACCGCCCGGCACATATGGCGTATTCTAGGGCGCAGACATGCCGGTCTAATCGTGCAATCATCACTCGGCTTCAGCCCGGTCAACCTGATTCGGACCTCGGCAAGCTGCTCAACTTCGGTTCGAACGACAAATTGCCAGCTTCGATTCGGACCTCGGTATCCTATCAATGAAAGGACACTACCATCGACTTGGACGGCTTCAATTCGGACCTCGACATCCTCCTAACGAAGAACATCGTCATCGACTTGGACAACACGGTTCGGACCTCGGCAAGCGTCCAACTCGGTCCGGGCGGCGGACCACCTAACCTAATTCGGACCGGGCAAATCTTGAAATCCAACCACGGCATCAAAAGGCGTAAAATCTTGAAAACCTCGGTAGAGCAACAACTAACCTCGGTAAATACACTCTTCACCCCACCGGCATAGTTGTTACTCGACTAATTGGGGGGCTATGATGGGATATGGCCTTCTGCTCAAGCCCGATAGCGGCCCAAGTGAATCGGGCGACCTAATAGACGACTACGCGGTTCGGCCCAAAGCCCAACATCTAAACCCTATTCAAGATCGAATCTAAGAAGAGATATTGAAGGGATATTCGGAGAGATATCGCCAGAGAGAGATCGGATCTGCAGCAATCTTAAAGGATCCATAATATGTATAAATAGAGGTTAGGTTGAAGATAGGAGGTTAGCAACTATTGAGTACTCGAGCTTTTAATACATTCATTATAATCGCATATAGTGAAAGTATTGAGGAATCATACCTCCGTGGAGGTAGATCTTTTTCTTGATCGAACCACGTAAAAGTCTCTTGTATTCTTTACTGTTTTCATAAATCTCGCATACACAAAATTTATCAGCTCCTAATATCTTGTTTTTTTGGTTTAGCTCCGGAATTCTATGTTTTTTTTTGTTCTTTTTTTTAGTTTAGCTCCCAATGACATGTTTTTTGTTATATTAAAAAAAAAAAAAATACTCGCAATCGTTACTCGCAACTCTAATTGTCATATCAATAAATTTTCACCAAAAGTTTAGGGGGAATCGAAGTTGTAAAACAAAATTGGAAGTTTCTACTACATTGACAAAAATAATTATTTAAAAACTTCAAATCAATTTAATGGAGAGATTGGTTATCCACCATTTTACATTTTACTTTCATGCACTAAAAATAGATGTCATAAATAGGAATATTAGTATGTAATTATAGGAATTTTGGGTATTTTTATTTTAATGTATTATCATTTCTTTTAAAAATTAAATATACAAACTTTTACTTTGTATGAAATTTTATATTAAAAGTTATCCTCCAAGTCAAATATGAAATGGCGAAATTGAAATAAATTCGACATAATTGATAGCGAAATAACATGTAACTCATGGCTTATTTTTAACAATATTTATGACTTGTAGTTTTTATATATCACTACTCATTTTTAATGATATTTCTTACTTGTGTTTTTTTAAATCATTTAACAGTGTGGATTATGTTTTTTGGTGTCAAAAATCACCCATAAACTAAAATTATCACAAAATCAATTTAATAAACTTGATTAATATATCAATTAAATTGTCATAAAATCAATTTGTGAGGCTCACACAGTTTATTTCATTGATTAGAAGAACGTTGTTTTGATCGTATAGATCTCGAAAAAGTAATTAACAAAAAGGAAGTAAAAGAAAAGGAAGGGAAAAGAGAGAGCGTCGGATCCTTAGCAGCGATCCAAGTAGAAAATAAGAGCGTCGGATCCTTAGCAGCGATCCAAGTAGAAAATTCTTCACACTGCGAACTGAACTAGATTGGCAGATCCTCTTTCCCAAACTGTTAGATATCTTTTTGTGTGTGAGTGCTCGATTTCTTAGAATAAGTGTTGCAAAGTGAGAGTGCACGAGTGTTAATGGCATCTAAACTAACCCCAAAACTCATAACCTGCTTAATCCTCCCTTCCTGCTTCCTTATCCTCTTCTACTCCTCATTCCTCTCTTTCATCCCACAATCTCCCTCTTCCAGAAACCCTATTTTACCCCCTCCCACATGCAATCTCTTTGACGGGCGATGGGTCTATGATCCCACTCGCAAACCCATGTACGATTCCACCTGCCCCTTTCACAGAAATGCGTG
Organism: Salvia rosmarinus; assembly: GCA_036937905.1. Classification (NCBI taxonomy): domain Eukaryota; kingdom Viridiplantae; phylum Streptophyta; class Magnoliopsida; order Lamiales; family Lamiaceae; genus Salvia; species Salvia rosmarinus. The sequence continues at coordinate 22,269 of JAODLM010000166.1, forward strand.
GAACTGCATCAAGAATCAAAGGGATAACATGGCTCGGATCAATTCCTGGAAATGGTCGCCCCACAGCTGCGATTTGAATCGGGTCCACCCCGCCGGGTTCTTGAATTTGATGAGAAATAAGAATATTGGGTTTGTTGGGGACTCTTTGAACGAGAATTTTCTGGTATCGTTTCTGTGTGTGCTGAGAGTGGGTGATGCTGGTGCTAAGAAATGGAAGAGAAAGCGTGCTTGGAGAGGGGCGTATTTCCCCAAGTTTAATGTGACTGTGGCCTATCATCGTGCCGTTTTGCTCGCCAAATATGAGTATGCATTCTTCCTTTGAGGGCAATTTGGTAATTCTGTGTCTACCTATGCTGTATGCCTACTAGGATTACTAAAACTTGAGATTGATGAGTGTGATGTTATGCATTGTTGGATTTGATGGTGATTAGTATGTGGGTTTTGTTTGTGGTTTTCTATGTAGTAATTTCACCACGTAAGCTTGCTTGATTGTAGTTGAGCTAGCCAGGATATGGAATCCAAGTTCATGATAGATGGTTATTTGTTTGGAACACGATGCAGCTGATGAGGTTGCTCATACTGTTTTTCGTGAAATCTATGATCATGGTTTAAGTCTTCATGATCTGATAGTATAGGTTGGATGCTGTTTGGTATTTTCATAGGAAGTGTATACTGGCTAGATGTTAATGTATAGATTTCTCAGACTTGAATGTATATGGCTCTCATTGAACTTACCTTTGGCATACGAAGTGTACACCTTGAGTTTTCCAAGATTGCTGACCATAGGTCTTTATATTTATATCTGATGTGTGCACTTCACCTCACCAAGAGTAGGTTGGATTTTAAACATATAAAACCATAGTTGTTACCAATCGAATAGTGGAATTGTTAATAAGTCTATCTTTGCAAGAAGAGAAGTGAAAGATTATTTCTCGTCTAGATTGAGTTGGTAAAAACTTAACGTGCGGAACACAAAATTAGAAAGTAAGAAGTCATTACTACAAGAATCTCTCTCCTTAGTATTTCATATTCATATATAAAGATAAAGGATACTCTACTTTTGTAAATTTATTGCATAAAAAGCTAGATAATTTCTTAGTCTCTATATGATATAAGAGGATTTTTTGTAAAGTTTGCCAATTATATATAAACAAAAGTAACAAAACTTTTGTAGTTGTCAGACATTAGTGTTCTGTTCACTATTTTATTGGAGGAATAATTGGTGTGTAAATAAAAAATCTTGGTAAGTTTTGTGAAGCTGTCTCCCTGATGCACGCACGTACACTAGACTGTACAAAATTAAGAGAGAAAGAAATGGAGTAAGGGTAGTTACTGGTTTCCTTCGATGGATTGATTTTCATATTAGTATACTTTTCATATGAACATCTTTGAAAGCATATGTAGTGAGTATCATATCCTTTCTTTTCATTAGAGACCTCCCTGCCCAGATGATTTTATGAAGAGTGGCAGCTTTAGAACATTTGCTGCAACTTTTGTAACTTTGACATAGAGCTTCATATATTTCCGCCGAATATGTTATTAGCATAAGTGTGTGCGCACACCCACACATATATATTGGCTACATGTTTGTTATTTTCTTTTGGTCAAATTTTTTGCAGCTCTTTCATGTAATCCAGCACTTCACCTCTTCCCACCTGAGCAGTGTGTATGACTTGTGTCAGATGTTACCTGAGGAAACTTGATCCTCTTACACGTAATTCTTTGAATGATGGATAGATTTTCTGCTATGTAGCGTGCGTATCTTTTGTTGGATTTGCTTCCTCACTAGCTAATTACTGATTAAATAAGGTGGCAGACTAAACAGCCTGGGTTTTCTGATCAAGATGGAGTCAAAGGAATATATCGGGTAGATGTTGACATTCCGGCAAAAGATTGGGCTAACATTGCTGATTTCTACGATGTTCTGGTCTTCAACACTGGCCACTGGTGATTCTCTAAATCTTTTCTTATTTCATCATCAATTAACCAGATACTTTCCCCCAGTTGTGGTAAATTCAAGAGTGCTTGTTTATAACCATCAGAGCCATTGGTACTTATGATTCTGGCATGTGGAACTTGAAATTTTCATGCCATCAACAGAATGATTTAATGCCCGTTGTATTTTTTTTTATCATTGATGCTCTCAGGATTGTTTGTGCTGTTTTAATCTTTAACCTGAATACTCAATTGATAATTATTGATTCTAATCCTTCGCCTTCAACCTTTTGTATTTTCTTATAGATTAATCCCAGATTGACACATTCTTGAGAATATAATGACGTTTCTTCCATCTGTTTCTTTTTGGCAAAACTAGTGCTAGTGTGTAGAACACAATTGCTTCATAATTTTCATTTGATTTCTTACTTAGACAAAAGCCTGTATGGCGAAGATTTTGTTTAGATGCTATACGTGGTCGCACTTTTTTGTTTCATTTTGTGCAGTGATGCGATAATGACTTGTCTTGTGCTTAGGTGGGGTTATGATAAATTCCCTGAAGAGACTCCTCTCGTATTCTTCAAAGGTGGGCAACCAATACATCCTTCACTGGAAATGATGGACGGGCTGAAAGCTGTTGTCGAGAATATGGCAGCTCATATCGAGAAAGCATTCCCGAAGAAGGCGCTCAAGTTCTGGCGGCTGCAGTCTCCGAGGCATTTCCACGGTGGTGATTGGAATCAGAACGGAAGTTGCTTGTTTGACGAGCCTCTTGAAGAATCTCAGCTTGATTTATGGTTTGATCCAGCTAATAACGGAACAAACAAAGAAGCTAGGCAAGTGAATGAAGTGATTGGGGAGACGTTGAGAGGCACGAGCATCAGAACGCTGGACTTGAGCCGTTTAAGCGAGTGGAGAGCCGACGGTCATCCAGCGGTTTGGTTGGGGAAGAAGGATGCGGTGGCCGTGTGGGGTCAGGACTGCATGCATTGGTGCGTGCCTGGTGTTCCTGATACTTGGGTTGATATCTTAGCACAACTCATCACCTACAACTTGGAGGCAGGCTGATTTGAGTTTAGTGTAATAGCTTTGTGTTCCAATGCAACTACCAGTTTTGATGAGACTGTGTGTGCGCCTTGTCGCCACGCCTTTGGCCTATCCGTCAATTTGGAGTCATCTTATTGGATACCAACGTAAATGACTAATGATATTAACATCAACCATTATGTATATTTGCATTTTAGATAGTTTAGGGGCGACTTTGATACCAACTGAAATTAGCAATGAATGATTTAGGGAGAGAGAGAGAAACAAGAAAGTTAAGTAGGGTATATGCGTATTAGATATATGCCTTTTTCACTGTTCGTCTCTAGTAGACTGTAGACCAGACGTGCTTGCCCTTTCCTTGTCCAACTAAAGATTGAGGGCAATGATCCTCATCATAGCAACACCACAAATTGCTCCGACTCCGACGATCCAAACCCTTTATCCAAATTTCTTGCCCGTATTCCACACCTTCCGGTTCGGCCCCACCCGCCCGCGCAGAGCCCTCAGAATCTCGTGCAGCAACGAGACCGAAACCCCGAGCGAGGAATTGCTGGCCGCGGAATTCGGCCTCGAAATCAAGAGATTGAACTCCGAAATCGCTCAGCGAGAAGACGCCTTCAGGAAAAGCAAAGAGCTCCTCTTCGCGGAGATGTCAGATTTCGTAGGATTGAAATCGGAGGATTTGACCAAGACGTGGCGCAGAATGGACGACGATGAGAAATGGGTTTTGGTTAGGGGTTTTGTTGCGGAGTGGAGCGCCCAGTTTCATCCGTTGTCGGCTAGGTCTGTCAAAGAATTAGTGGAGGAACACGTAGGTGGAAACCGTGGAATTGATGAAGTTTCGGGTTCTGCTTCTGGTAATTTGTTCTCTGATTTCAGAAAATTGTTTGGCTTTCATAACGATGATAGCCAAGGATGAAGAAACATTTATTTATTTGAATGTGTTCAACAAACGTATATTCCAAATTGAATGATGCCAATTTTGGTTAGTATCTTAAAAAAACAATTTTTTGTTCTAGTATTTAGCTTCTTCCTCTTCTTCTTCATTTGCATGTTTGTTACTTCTTCTATATATTATGTGGTTCATCACATTGAAATACTATGAACCCAACTTTGCATAAGGATGCAATAAACAATGAAATTAATGACAAGCAATGTTGTAAAAGCAATTTTTCACCTCTATGAGGCGGGCGGTAAGCCTCGAGGCGGTCAGGCTTAAGCCTCAACAATAAAAACAAAAAACATAAAATTATAAACTAAATATAAAATAATAGATAGCAAATCAACCTTGCAATAAAACAAACAAAAATCATAAACTTATAAACTGACATAGAAAGAAAGAACTGTCCTAGAAAGAAAAAACGATCTTGATAAAAAAACTGAGATAGAAAGTAAGAAAGAAAAAGTAAAAACTGACCTAGAAAGAAAGAAAGAAGGAAAACTGATCTTCTTGAAGTGGCTGTCACGGAGACCTCTTTGTCATCGGAGGATGAGTGAGGATGAGGAGGAGAGAGAGAATGGCGGGCGCCTCTATTCTGTTTTTCTTAAACTTTAATAAGTAGAACTTAGTTTTAGGGTTTAATCATATTAGGCTATTATTAATTTCGTTTGGGCTCAAAACTTTTAGGCCCAAAACACCTAATTAAACCCTAAATCACCTAATTAAACCTAAACGTCTTTGTACCGCCTCACAGTCTCTGTACCGCCTCAATTGGCGCCTTGAGGCGGCCGCCTCAGCCGGAGGCTCACAGTGATATTCTGAAAGAGGCGGTCGCCAGGCGTTTTCAGCCGCCTCCTTGAGGCGGGCCTCGGTAGCCTCAGCGTTTACAACAGAGATGACAAGTAATATTGTACAATGGGTTTTTGAGTGCATTTATACACATAATATTTGCTTTTGAGTGTATTTATACACAATATTTAAGGACAAAGTTACTTTTGTAATTTTATACCATAAATTATCTGCCTTGTATACTCACCTATAATTTTGCTACAATGCATAGACTCTACAGACAAGAAAACAAATAATGAAGTGTACGAATCAAGATCAATAATTGAATCAAACAAATCGCACCCCAGATCATTGGAGTAAAAGCAATCGACTATTATTGCAAGAAAATGTCATATGAACAGAAAATTGACACTAAAACTAGCAAAAAGTGTAGAAAAAATGTTAGAAGCAGAGCTGCTTGCAGTGTGCGAAAGAAGCATCGCGAGGGCAGTAAGGGCACTTGAAGTTCCGCGTGTTGGCCTTGGACAGTTTATGAATCGACTGCTTGCATAGGACGTGGCCACACGGCAACAGCATAGGCGGATTCTCTTCGCTGCCTTGATCCCGACTAACGGGCAAACAAAATCGAATGAAAATGGAATTCCTTCCCCAACTCTAGAGGCACCGGTAGCTGCTTCATTGCTTCCCACTCCTGCTTCTTCGCAGCCATCACGTTCGCCAGTTTTAACAGAGTCGGTAGGCCTTCCATGCCAGCAGCTAGAGTGACGCTCAGAGGGTCCCTAATCGACTGTCCTGTGAAATTGCACGAGGTCCGCATCACTTCCTCAGCAAAATTTCCCCAATGGCTTGGATCCACCAGGTCAGCATACGGGGACCTTTCGAGCCTTCCTGCCCACAGTATGCTACAGGTGAGCCTCTGTATCTCGTTCATGTGACGGGAAGCCAAGGGAGCAAGATGAATCCGGGCGTATCTCAGCGTCTTCTCTTCCTTACTCTGTAAAGGTCCACAAAATGTAGTTTGTGAAGTTTTAGCTCAAATCAGAACCGGACTCGTTCAGTCTCTCTTGGTTTGCAGAGATCCAATTTGAAGCGGACCGAGATTCCTCAACTTGAGAGCCTCAATATTTGATGAATCTCTTGATACTGTAGTCTGAGTGAAATAGCTTCAGGTTCCCCGGCTTCTTTAACCAAGCAGTCAACAATATCAAATAGGCCTTCGAAGTAAAAGTGACAGATAATGATCTGGTTTAGAATATGGCGGTCGAAATCAACCTCTACGCATGCCTTGGATATGTCCTGATGCAGCACTTTCTCGAGCGCCTTCTGATACCGGCTGAGATATGTATTAAGCTCTCGCTGCGGTCCCTCTAAATGAGTGTGTGAACCAACAACCTGAAGCTTGGCTTTCAGTTCAGCGAGAACTGTCTTCTGATCTACTGCAACGGTAGAATCACTACTCGATTGTATTCTTGCCAGTGCCTGTTCGATTTCATAGCCAACTTGGATGATCATTTCTTGGGATTTCGAAGATGACAACTTTTGTCTCTTTGCAACCCTCTCGAATGAATCTTGTATAGCATTCAGCTCCATATTGCACTAGTTTAAAAAACAAGCAGCATAAACAATATTTAATACTTTAAATGCCAAAGAGAAGGTGAAGGTTTATATAGTCAGCACTCAGCAGGTAAGAACTATGCACAATTTCTTACAGCTGTCAGTTCGTCGCCTAACCATAAGGATAAAAGTAACTAGGCAAACTGCATAGCATTATCACCTCCCAGTACAAACTATATAGATAACTCCACATAAAAACCAAGACAATCAGATGGTACCTAAATTTATTAATCAGTTTATCCACATGGATGTACGAAAACATAGATTTTGGATTTATAACAGTTAACTTTTCTTTTGTGCACAAAGAAGATTTTATTCCCAGGACAAGTTCTAAATAATTAGCATTTGCTCAATAGGAGGCAGTAGTCGCCCTCTCCCAGGATCACTATTAAATCTATATTGGAGTTCTCTGCACACAAAAAAAATACCGGATCCCTGGTAACTTCTTTCTTTTGAGAAGTGTTCAGATGGCAAACAGCAAAAAAATAGTTCTTATCCAAACAAAGAAACAGGCATCAAACTCCAGTATAGGTGATACTCTATTAGAACGATACCTAGTCTCTCTTAATAAGTAAGGATCAGAATATTCTCATGTAGGCAACAAAGGAAGCATGATTTATAACTGAGAATAAAAATAACCTATTTAAATCAAATAGGAAGTCAATATACTTTCTAATTCCAACGACACGTCTAAAAGTTCCATTATGTTCATCAATTTGCTTTGTTCATCAATCTTTAAACTCCAGTGTATGCAAAACAACAAAATAGAAAGACCAGTAATACACCAAATCCACAAAGGAGCTCCAACCCAATGAAAGTATGGAGTAAACGGACTCATATGATCACAAGTTTGACAGAGCATAGGGTAACTCTAAACCTCCACAAAGTAACCAATAATTTCATATTTTTTGAATAAGGCCATATGACTTGTAGGTTTGAGTAACCCTTCATTTTATTTTATGAAATTTTAAGAGTTCAGAAAAGGGTACACCCTAACCTCAGAACTTACGATCGTTAAAGATGACACAATGCTTAAGAAGTAAAATCAAGCCATGACTCATGAGAACTTATCTAAAATCCATTTAACCAAAACAATCCATGAAACCACATAACTTACATCCACACATCACACGTGTATATACAGAAATATGTATATCTAGAAAATAGAATACAAGTCACAGGTCCCTAAAACTATGTTTTTGCACACATCATCAATGGATGATGTTATAATGTTTTCATTACAAACTCAATTCAGATAATTCCCTAACCAGAATATCAGTTTTTCACTGTATTATTATTTGGAAATAGAAAACAATTTTTCAGCAGCATCACCTAATTAATCACCCCTAACCAAAAAAAGGGGGAAAAAAGGATTCAACAACTAATCAACAGAATAGGGGAAATTCAAGTTCACTTAGAAATTAATACGTAGTTAAAGCCTAAAAAAATCGCATTCATTCGAAAATGAAGATAAAGCAATTGTATGTTATCCTCATGAAATTCCTTGCCTTACCACTTGATAAAGAGCCCATATAAAATCAAAATTTTAATACGGAAAAACTGGGGGGTTAAGAAAATTAAAAGGATTTCCAAAAGTGTACCTAATCGATAAAAGGGTGAAGTTTTTCTTGTTTGGTGATTGCAGAAATACGTAGCGGGAGTAGCAGCGGTAGTGAGAAGAAAAGAAAGAGAGCAGGCGTGATTGAAAAATCTGACTTAAGAAGTTTTTTTGGGACAAAGTTTTTTTGGGACAAAGTTTTTTTGGTTTCTTCTGTACGAAGCTGACGACACGTGCGGATAACCTAAATTTCCGTATTTACCCCCAAGAACTATAAGTAGCAATTTATTACTAATGGTTTGTAAAGGAATCGAGAATATCATTATATTCGATTCGTATTCGTAAAATAATATGGATATTATATTCAATATTTATAATATAGTTTAAATATTAGTATTTGAGTATTCGATTCAAAATTGGTTTGTATTTGAGACTATTGGGTTCAAAATATTATGGAGAAAATTTATAAAATATTATTCTAAACAATATGGAATTATATCTAACACATTTAACATATATTTACGTAATAAACGTTCTCAATGGCGTTATTGCTTCGACTGCTACAAATTTCATTGTTCATCGGAAGAGAAGCCCCGTGACATCGATTTCAGGCCGCTAGAAATTTCATTGTTCACCGCAAGAGGAGCTTTGATGAGATCCACAAATTAAAAGCAAAAAATGTCAAAATCAAGTATCTATTCCGTGAAGAAGAATGTTATAAAACAAATCATACAACTTTATACTACTACTTTGCATATAGCTGCAAAGAATCATGTATATGTCAACGAACAAAAATGCATATGAAATATGAACATTATGCATCTTGAATGCTGCATTTTTTTGAAACATACAAACCATATAATTTTATAATAAAACTTGTAACATAATCACAAATTTGTGATAGAATAATTCAAAACAAGTAAATATGCGTAATAATATAATTTACAAATGAATCACGATAATTCTAAAAATAAAATCATTTACTGACGATTAGAAAACGAGGAATAATCGTAGGAATTCTATTCCAGAAATTTAAAATTTTTTAGTTTACTTTATACTTTTTATGTTTAACAGTGTGCATTTTTTGGATTGAACATCAAACTTTAAAAATAAGTTTATACTCTTCTTATCATTAAAAATACCTTAAGAAAATATCAACCATTGGATAAACAAAAGTACTATGTGAAATCTTCGGTTTTTCCTCTTCCCCTATCCCTATCTCATAGTTACAGAATCAAGAGATAAGTGTGTGTGTTGGCCTAGTGGTAGAGTGGTTAATGCCCGATGCCAAATGTCTCGGGTTCGAGTCCACCGTGACGCAGCCTTTAAAATTTATGTATTAATTGGTCAAAAAAAAAATCAAGTGAGAACTTTTTCTTCTATATGAATCGATCTTATTTCATTCCAATTCCTTCCCGATACTTCCCAAGGAAAATATCGAATTGGATGGATCCCGATCAATTGATGAGATTGAATAGTACATACTATCTAATACTTGTATTATATGGTCTCTCCTATATAAAGCTTATAATATAATTATTAATGTTTGAGGAATTTATTGCTTAAGAATATTTTAGACCTTATAGAATTATTTGTATTTATTGGATTGGGTATAGGCGTGCACCGTAACTAAGACCCTCGTCAGAAATTAATTTGATTTTGATTTGTTATGCTCGACACTAAGGTGAGTGAAACATTCTTTAACTTGAAATATGTTTTATATTGTCACATGGTTTAAGCATGTTTGTTTCAGAAAAAGAATATGATTTGTGAAATATTTTTATGTCCAATGTGTATGTCGTGGTGTGGATTGTGCAATATTGGTATAAGATTAATTTCATGCAGGGAGCTTGCAAGTGAATGTCGTGTGCATAGTTGACAAGATATTGTCTATAGCATCCATGGCGGTGAGCCATTTGATTGTACACATGTGAATCATGTGATTATGTTTCATACCCTGGTTTGGAATGTTTTGGTTATCACATTCCTACAATGTATACACATTTGTGACAAAATGCTAATATTCCTTGATTTCTTCCATTGAGTATGTTTTTGTGTGCTCACCCCATTTGTTTAAAATGTTTTCAAGTTAGTGATCGTGGAATGACATGATGGAATAAGTGTGTCGAGTGGTCTTATGTTCTCTTATATTTCTTTCCAAGACTTTTGCTATTTCTGTTCAATTTTATGATCGTTGTCGAACTTGAGTTTCTTTGAAGTCCAACTTATCTTATACTGTTTGGTCTTGCGTGGTTTTCATTTAGGTCGTTCATTCTGTTATGCAACTTTAGACTTGAGGTTGATGAATTAATTATTTAGCAATTATTTATTGTAGTTCTCTTTATATCAAATCTGCTAACTCTTAATCAATTAAGCTAATTCTGTGAGGACTTCAGTGAGTTCTCTTATATATCATCTTGGTAGTTTATATCAATTTGGTGGGAAAATATCTTACTTCTTACGTGTTCCCACATTATATTAAGGAGAATAGTAATTTTAATTTATAGATTTAAGGTGTTACATTTACTCACTTTGCAATTGCAATAATGTGTCAACACCTTTCAATTTGCGAAATTAACCACCCAATTTTTTTATTATCAAAGAATTTGACATGATATGTCTCATCGGAGTTGGCATTAACAAAGTGCAATTGCACGGCCTCAATAATTTTTATTTGGTTGGTATGACGTTCAATATGTCAACTCTTCGTTGATCGAGAAAAATTTTAAATGCTAATCTGAAAAATTGTATTAAAGCTGCAAAAAAAAGATGAAAGTTCGTGCATTAATTGACTATTACCCTAATATTAACCTTGATTTAATTAATTCATAATCATTTCACATTTTTCGCACAAAGTAAGTTGTAACTACCTTAATGTGGATCTTTATTGGGGCAACACGTCCCAATTCACGGTTGCACGTATGGTCAGAAGTAAACTTGTGACTAGGGGTGAGATTCGGTTTGATTTCGATTAACTGAAACCGAAATAGACAAAAATAGCTAACCGGAATCGATACCGATAGATTAATCAATTCAATTAGTCGGTTCGGTTAGCGGTTAACCAAATTTTAATATTAAAATGAAAAAAATATAAAACAAATATTATAAAAATGAACCGAAAATAACCAAACTTATTTCAAATATCACCGAAATTTTAATATTAAATTAAATAATTTTAGATATTTAATAATTTTATATATATATTTATATTTATTTATTTATTAATTTTGTTTAATCGATTATAACCGTCGGTTAATCAGTTATACCCGATCACCGAAATTCACTTGAAGGAGATAACCGATGCCCGAATCAAAATAAAAAAAATCGGTTACCCGGATAACCGACTTTTTCTATTTCTGTTCTCGGTTAACCGAAAACCGATACCCGAATAAGCACCCCTACCTGTGAGTCTGTGACTAACTGGACTTTACAATGCCAGAATCACCAATGGATTAAAATCATCACTAGATTAACTTATAAGATTGAATAATGTATTAATTGAAATTCATACTAAAACCTTCACTTAATTAATTTGTGATGCTAAAGGAGCGTATTTCCACTTTTTGAATTGATAAGTAGACAAAGTAGTTTACATATGTATCTGCCATCTTTTCACTCTCTTATAAACGTACTAGTAATTTATTATTATTATTATTATTATTATTATTATTATTATTATTATTATTATTATTAAACGATTCATCTCACTTTAACCCATAATATTAATGTGCAGCCGACGCCTTTTGTGATATCTTTATCCTTGCATAGGCAGCCAGATGCTACTAACATTAATTCGCAACAAATAGTCAAATCAATAAGCCTGAAACCAAGACTGCTGCTGAGTAAAGATCCTATGTATATTCAATGTTGCATAAGCAACAAACAGATAACAAATTGTGATGCCTCTGTATATCTCTATAGCTTACAAGAATATGCTTGTTAAAATCGAATGTGTTTACATTACCATAACAAGTAGCGGATAAAATCCCCCTAACAAATATTGTAAACAAGTATGACATCGAACCAAATTAGTGAGAAAAATTGTTTGGTGTGTTTACAACCAACACAAAATTACTCACTAAGAAAGGCTAACCTCTCATGCTTATTCATAATGCTAGGCCACAGAAGTCAATGACTTCTTGTATCCCTGTTACTGCCGTATAAAACCAGCATTTGAAGTCATCTCCGCCTATACATAGTTACAACGCCTCCCAAATAATGATAACTCAATGCGGATGGAGACAAGCTCCCTCCCCAAAATCAAATGAACAAATAGTTGCATAACAAGATCTCAAGAAGCTACTTGTTTGATCTGTTGTTTCACTTTCGCCAGTACTTTCTGCTCTAGGACAGATATCTCGGTGTCCAGGCTGAATATTCTATTCAGCACCTGCATGTTTTCCAGGATCTCGTTCAGGCCACGGTTATCCATGCCATCACATCTCAGGTGTTGCATGGGACCATGAAGGAGTTTGTTTACAATGCCTACACTCAGATCATATATAGCTTTCTTTTCACTCTTTGTTAGATCATCATGCATCTTCGACAAACACTTTTCCAGCTCAGCGGCCCTGATCCTTTCTGCATATGCCCTAAGCTTCTTGATGGTCGGGACAGTCTCGAGTGAGTCCTTCCATGCTTCGAATTGTTTAACTTCTTCTTCAATGATCGCCTGAGCTTCCATTGCTTTCATCAATCTGTCTTCCTTGTTGGCAGCCACTACTTCCTCCAAGTCATCCACATTGTAAACTTGAACACTGTCAACATCTGATACACATGATCCTACATTTCTAGGAACAGCAATGTCAACAAATAACCTCTTGCCTCCGACTACTGGACCCACAGGTGGGAGTGCTTGAACTTGATCTTTCGAGAACAGAAGAGTTTTCAAAGCCGTACATGTGAAAATGACATCTGCTTCACCAGCACATGTCAACAATTGTGAGAAAGGCTTATATTCTATTTCGACATCCTTAAGCTCCTCTTGTATGGAATTTAGTCTGTCCTCTGTTCTGTTAACAACGACTATCTTTCTGTATCCCTTTGCAGCTAGGTGTCTTATCACAAGCTTTCCCATCTTTCCAGCTCCCACAACCAACATTTTCACTGAATCATGAGCAGACTCTGGAAGTTTCATCATAGCAAGCTCCACAGCAGCTGAACTAACTGATACTGACCCAGTAGAGATACTGGTTTCTGTTCTAACACGTTTTCCCACAGTGATTGCATGCTTAAACAGCCCACTAATTTTACGTTCAAATCCAGGGACCCCTTGTCCTGTTTTAACAACTTGTTTTACCTGTGAAAGAATTTGACCTTCTCCTAAAACAAGGGAATCGAGACCTGAAGATACTTCAAAAAGATGTTGTGTGGCATCTTTGTTGAAAAGCAAAACTCTGTGCTGACACAGCTCTGAAACTGGAACCGAACTTATCTGCAAAATGCACTAGACAATGTCAAGCATTATTCAGAAAAATATTCTGTCACACTAAGTAAAAGATTTCAGGCAGAGAAAGCAGGTTATCAGTGCTATGATCTAATCTTTCTTTCTCTTAAGGAAAATCAGGTGGTCATCAGTCATTAAAAGACATAGGAAAGACAAATGGAATGTTATATGAAAACATAATGATAAATTTTCAATTCAACCAATTCACCTATTCAATATCCATATAAATAACCATATCAAATAAGGAATGTTATATGAAAAACATAATGATAAATTTTCAATTCAACCAATTCACCTATTCAATATCCATATAAATAACCATATCAAATAAGAAACCTGCAAACTGTTATTACCTTAGACATCCATTCAGTCACTTCTTTTATTCCACGATGCTGGGACAAAGCTACAACATATATTTCCAGCCTGTTGCATGTGCTAAGAACAGCAGCTTCCTCTATATGATTTAGAGCACATAGTTCACCAATTGCTTGAGGCCATTGTGCTTCTGGGACAGAAAGTTTCTCGCGTATCTCAATGGGTGCTGTACGGTAGTTAAAACCAACAACCAAAATACTGCTGGTTTCTTTCGTATAACCTGAATGGAAAAAGGTATAAGTCTTTGTTAGAGCTCTATCCCTCCATCATCTACAGAAGAAGCATCTAACAAGTGTGCATGTGTTGGCTTAATGGTAGAGTGGTTAATGCTCAAGGCAAAAGGTCATGGGTTCGAGTCCACCGTGATGCGGCTTTAAATTTCTATATTTAATTGATAAAAAAAAAGCATCTAACAAACTTACAAAGTTTCCACAAAAACGAAACATGTTAACTTCCTTATTTTTCTCTCCTCCAATATGTTGTGATATGATATTAAAACGAGTAATTGATGAAGCACATAAAACTCTTTTATCCCCAATATCTCCATAGATTCTAAAAATCCATAAAAGTCAACCATCAAGTAAAATAGGAGAAAAATCTACCGTCGTGTGCCTTGCACAACCCTAAATTACATAATCGTCTATTTATCTTTTTACAAGCACCAAAATCCTTGTTGCCTAGTCTCCAAAATCCAATTCAATCACTCCAAACCAGGAATACAAGAGGAGTTCAAACATAAAAAATCATCACGTTACTCTTCCAATCACAATATCAGGAAACATTGAGTTCATTCAAAAATAAGATCAGACGCCGCAGACAAACGCCACAATTAAAGGAAACAAAGTTACAAAACTACACATATTTTTTCACTAAAATCCAAACAAAACCTATAATAAATTAGATGAAGAACGAGGACACTTACGATCAGCAGCGGAAGTCTTCAGAAGCTCCAAAGCCGAGAGACTCGATTTAGAGGGGATCTCCGGCTCGGAAGAGAGCTCGCATCTCGGACATAATTTAAACGACCCCGTGTCAGGCACGGCAATCTTATACCTCAAATTATTGAAAAGACCCCGCGTCCGTGGAGGAAAATAAACCATGGAAGAACTCGACAGATTACGAACATTGCTGCAAGTTTCAATTTTCAATCTAGTATCCAAATTAACATTACAGTTCGCAGACGAGACGGAAATTGCGAAGCCGCTCGCCGCCGCCATTGGTGCCGGAGAACGGAACCGGGATTGCAGGAGGGAGGACTTCGGGAAGCTGAGTTTTATTGCAGGGAATGAGACAGAGAGGGTGGGGTAAGGTTGAACGAAAATTTCCATCAAAATTGGGTATGGAAATTTGGTGCGTCCGTCATAATTGACCAAGCAATGCTTATTTATTACTCACCCGGACCGTTCCGGGTGGCTCGAGGTACTTCTTTTAGGTACCGAAATTATGGAGAGAATATTTAGTGTTTAAAGTGTATTGATAATAAAGTGGTTTATATGTTAGGTATATATATTTTGTTTTTTATTTTATTTTACATTTAAATTTATTTATTTACATAATAAATTTATTTTAAATTATCCTTAATTTAATTAGCATATTAAAATTAATTCATTTTTTTAGTTAATTTAATTTAATTTTTTAAATTAGCATATTAAAATAAATTATTTTTTAAAATAAATTAATTTTTAATTTAATTTAATTTTTTAATTTAATTTAATTTTTTAAATTAAATAAATAAATTAATTTTAAAATAAATAAATAAATTAATTTTTAGTTAAAATTAGCATATTAAAATAAATTAATTTTTAATTTAATTTAATATTTTTAAATTAAATAAATTAATTAATTAATTTTTAGATAAAATTAGCATATTAAATTAATTTTTTAATTTACTTTTTAAATTAAATAAATTAATTAATTTTTAGTTAAAATTAGCATATTAAAATAAATTTATTTTTTTAATTTAATTTATTTTTAATTAAATAAATTAATTAATTTTTTAATAAATTAATTAATTAATTTTTTTAGTTAAAATTAGCATATTAAAATAATTTAGTTTTTAAAATTTAATTTAATTTTTTAAATTAAATAAATTAATTAATTTTTAAATAAATAAATAAATAAATTTTTTAGTTAAAATTAGCATATTAAAATAAATTAATTTAATTTAATTAGCCAATAATCAACCCAATTAGTTAACTGTTAATTGCAATTAGAATCCCTTATTTTTCTTAATTATTTCCATTTATAAACGACTCAAGCTAGTTGTGACGGTTTAAAATGGTATCTGTTCAGTTAGGATGAAGGGAGTATATAGAGCCAATGGTAATTTATTCTTGCTAATCGGTGAGGTGAGGTGAGGTTCGTATCATATATCTAAACTCACTAAGAGGGTGTTTATTAAACTTATTTTAAAGAATTTATAAGATGTTTGAAACTTATAAGATATAATATTTGAAAAATTTATAAGTTGTCAAAGTATTTGGATAATTGAGCTTATAAGTTAGAGAAAAAATCGTCAGTTAGAGAGAGAAAATTAACGAGAGGTGAAATTAATAGTGTATATGTAGAAAATAACGAATAATAATAAGGTTATTTTGATAAATTCACTATTCCTTATAAGTTTATAAAAATAAGTTGGGATTGAAACTACTTATTTTTGGGGGCTTATAATTTATTAGAACTTATTTTACCGCTTTATAAATTGTTTAAGAACTTATTTTTTTATCAAATACTTTGCATGAGCTTATAAGCTCCTAAACAACTTATAAGCTATTTTGAAGAGCTTATAAGCTTAGCCAAGCACCCTCTAATTCTAATATATATAAGATTAATTGTCGTTGAAGATACAAACTTTCATTCAATTTACAATTTGATCCAACTTTTAAAATATTATAAATAAGTATCCAGTAATTCGGCCCATATTACATAACGTTTATGTTCTGGAACCTATAATGTTTCGAGTGAAAGGCTAGAATAATGAAAATTTAGAAGTTGAGGTTACTGATTGATGATAAATTTAGGCGAGTTTAATAGTAAAAGTTGAAAAAATGGGTACATATTCGTAACTTATTAAAAGTTAGTTTGAAATTACAAATTGAGTCAAAGTTTGTAATTTGAACGATAACAATCCCTTTATTAGGAGCAAAAGATAATTTATTTTATCTTAATAGTTAGAAATAGCATAATGTTACTAAATTTGCAATTTTCACATGACTTTTAATACATAGTAATTAAACTATCACCATTTAATCTTTTGTAAGTACAACATTCCTAATTTTTCAGTTATAAATATACATTGTTTCATTAATAAAACGACAACTTTCTAGGGTACACGTATTGTTTGAAGTTTTTGAGAATATTGTAATTACAATATTTTTAAATAATGTGAAAAATACAATTGTAGATAAAAGGTATATTATTTCCGACAATGAATCTGAAACAGTAATCCTCACACGACTTCAATCAATGCAAGGATAAACGCAGAACTACGGAGTTCGGAGGATGGAAATAGACCGAATCCAATATTGCCTACTTTAATCGCTTGGGCTTTGAATAAAAATCTATCAAGCTTGATAGATCGATTTAGCTTAACAAATTATTAATTTAGAAAATTATGTCATGAATCAATATAAAAAGAGTCGAGAGTCGGATGATTGGTGGCCTCGACTGACATGGTAGCTAATTACAATCAATACATAAGGAACACGTGAAGTGAAAATATTTTTATTTTTATTTTTATTTTAAATTTGAGAAAAGAAGAATGATGGTATTTGAATTATAGACTTCACTGTTTATATAGAAGATCAAAATTATTGCGATTAGGAGAGAGCTAATTGTGATGATTTATTTTTTGGCACAAGATTGAAATGTTTATTGGATGATTACGTCATCAGATTATTGCACACAATTTAAACGGAAGCAAGTTGTTTTTAAAAGAAGGATTAATCAATGAATGTTTTTGTTTACGATATCTTCTAGTCCGGAAGAAAAACCAACGATTCAATAACATGGTGGAGAACACTAGCTGTTAAAGATGGGTGTAATACATGAATTACATAGATTAGGGAAATAAACACTTGTTACTGTCTGATTGGACTTTTCTATATATATATTTATATATATATATATATATATATATATATATAAAATATGGATGGTTATCGTGAGCATATTATTATATGTAAGAAATAAGAATAAACTTTAATTAATTAATATGTAATTAACGTTGCAAATTTTATGCTTTATTTTAAACAAGATTAATGACATCATCACAGATTTATTCACCAAAATTCGGTTGAAGGGTAAAAATGGTCAAAATCTATCAATCTGTCGTGATTTGAGGGGAATGAATCTTCTCAAATTTGTGGAATTCTTTCAAATCACGTATATATTATTGTTGCACACATTTATCATTTTATAGCACATATATTTCACTGATTCTCTGTACAACTATATATATTATTTATTTTTCTTTTTATTTGTGGTGTAGCATTGTAGTTGTAAATCGTTGCATGTGTTATGCATAATTTAGCACGAATATAATAGTGATTTGAAGATTATTTTAAACAGTCATCCTAGTTATTATGAGATTTGATATCTTATATTACGAAAGTGTTTAAATAGTTTTTTTTGTGATATCCAGTAGATTTTTTCTTATTTTTAACACCAGAATCGTCAAGTATTATTTTTATTTCAATGCTAAATTGTGATAGCACTATCCAACGATTTTAACTTATAATGCTACAACATAAATAAAAATAAAATATTAACAAGATATATAGTGCAGTGGTTCTCTGAATCTTGTGCTAAGCAATGTAGAATAAATTAAACAAAATCCAGAATTATTAATTAACAAGATATGTAGTTGTGTAAAGTTTATGTGAAAGTTGTGCAACATACTGATAATCGTGTGCAACAACGACGCATCATAGATGATATAAAATGCAAACCTTAATAAAAATATGAATTAAAAAATTCATCTAATAATAAAATTATAAAAATATTCTTTATAATTTCTTCAACAGCAACAAACGTAGCACATATAATTATAAATATCAACATATAAAGAATTAATCTTGTCCATTTATTTAACATAATCAATAACTACGATTTATTCTTATTTCTCACCAATATTTATATTCTTATATTATCAAATTCTATATATATATATATATATATATATATATATATATATATATACACGTTGTCAGATTTGGGGTGGGAGGAATGTCATAAATAAATAGGCGCAAGCATAAATATTACTATTAGCCAGTGGGAGACGACAGTAAAATTAGTGGACGTTTGGGCTGCACACGCCCTGGATTAATAGGCGCAAGCATATGATTATATGTTGCGTTGATTTTATTATTAAAGTTTCTTCCAATGATTGGATCGTGAGGTGGCGCGAGATGATGACTTGTTATTTTGTTCAAAGTAAGTGTATATGTGAATAATAGTTTGTAACCTGTCGAATTTCGACGGAGAATCACCATGCGTTAAAATCCATAACAACTATTTAAAGAATAAGCAATATCTTATTTGAAGTGTGTTTGACAACTCATTAAAAGAAATATTAGAATATAAATAAAATTATAATAGAAAAATAGGTCAAGAATTTGTTTGTTTGATTTTTCCAATTTCTTTATCTTCAAGAAATCAATATAAAGTTAGATCCCACTCTAATAGCTTCGAATAAATTAAATACGTGCATTAAGATACGAAGGCCTCTTATTCCACAACAACGAAAGCACTTTTTAAAAATATATTTAAAAATATAATAATCAAATATTTCTCTAAATATTAGAAAGTGAAGGTTTGTTGACCGTGACGAAGCACGACATTGAAGCGAAACAATAAAGCTATGGTCCAATTTTGAAAGATTCATCCAGTCTTAAAACCCTAACTCTATGCATAAACTAAACATCGATTAATTATCCAAACCATTTAAATTGATCAATATAGGTTGTTACAACATTACAATATAAACTTAACAATGAATAGTGTAATCAATAAAAGATTAAATCGAGAATTCCACATAGGTATGATTAATGGTTGTTACAAATATATGCGGTTTTGTATTCAAACGATCTGATTTTACTGTTTGAAATATGCATGATTTATTTTTTTGTTATAACATAAAAAAACTAAATTACTAATCTACCTCTTGTAGAAATCAATGCCCGATGGCTTAAAAATCCATCCATCATAGGATCTATGAGATTAGATCTTGGATGAGATTGAGTACTACATCTGCATCGTGTTGAGTACTATTTGATCCTCATATATATATAAGTTGTTAAAATAATTAGTTATTCGCCTCAATAAAGACATGAAGATTACATAATAAATAATAAAATATATAGAAAATTCATGCAAACATGTCGGTTAATATTCGACCGTTTATAATTTATATAAGCACACATCTCAAATTCGATTAAAAGTGATTGTACCACTTATTGTCATCTCAATCCTCTAAAATAATACCTGCTAATTAATTACCTAAATTCGCTTTCATTGATAAATCTCAAATTGATTTTTGGCAATACAAAGATGATTTCCATATTTTTATCCCAAAATTTCAATCAACATAACTAATTCGAAAATCTAATTATCAACATTGAGATTGTTGATTGAATGGTATGCTTCTAAATATTTTTTTTAAATGAATTAATAATCAGAAGATATAAAATTGAGAATTTAGAACATAAAAAATTAAAAATAATTAAGGTCTTAAAACCCTAGCCTTATGCATAAACTAAACATTCTTTATATCATAGCGATACTTCTGGATCTGATTTATAAGTTGTATGTCGTTTAATTTCGTTGAAGAGTTACTTTACGTTATAATTTATAAGTAAAAATTTAAAACAATTTGTAAGTGGATTTAAAAAAAACTTGATACTTGGCTAGAGTTTACCCACTATTTACTCAAACCCGTCTAAATTTATAAATATAAGTTATTACAATAATTAGTTATTTGTCTCAATGAAGACATGAAGATTACATAACAAATATTAATAATAAATAGAAAATAGATAAAAATTCATATAGACATGTCAGTCAATGTTCGGTCTACGTAGGTGGATCAACTCAGTATTCATGCAGACTTCTATGATAGTTGGCATAGTAAGTAGGTCGTTGAGTATATTACCTGATGGTGGCTGAGCTATACAACCAAGAGTGATCTTATATGCAATATAAATAAATAGATAGATAGATTTGATGTTGTAAAGTAATGCAAATGAATATGCTTTTTTTTTTACGTCTTTACCAAAAATCTTTGAGTATTGAAAAAAGATTTTTAGCTTGAGTTATTTATATTAAAATTGAAGCATATATCATGGGAATGTGTTGAATTTTCGTAATCACACATATTTAATTAACTAATTAACCTAAGATTCTGATAAATAGTTTTAGAAATGTATAGTTAACTGGATTATTAACGAATTTTATAGTAATTGTTATATGTAAGTCGATTGGCAAAAATTAATAATATTCAGTGTAATCATATTAAATTGTTATATATAAGTCCATTGACAAGAAAAAATTCAATGTAATCATATTTGTATGCAATCATTTGTGTAATAAATGTAGAAACATATTGTTCATAACCAATAAATTAATAATTCTTTTAATTGATATTTTAATTACATAGAGATCTACCAAATGATTTAGCAATGATTACGAAATATCACATAGCAAGGTAGGTAGATTTTTGATTTTTCATTACTTTAATTATTATTTTGATTATAGGAAGATTTATTAATTAATATTCGTTAATAAATGATAATGTATATTAATATGCTATATTTTTATAACAAAACTTGCAATGTAAAAAATAAATTTGACTATGGTCTTTGAAGAAATTTGTAAACAACAAAGAAACTTCTTGGTGGGATATGACTTAAACCGCTCAAGCCCAATAGCAGGCCCACGTGAACTGGGTCTGGCCTAGCTACTTCGACCTACACGGTTTGGCCCAAAGCCCAACACCTAAACTCTATTCAAGATCAACCATATCCTATCAGATATGGAATGAGATATTTGAGGAGATATTCAAGGATCGAATCTATCTTCAGAGATCGGATCACATAGTAATCTGTAGTGATCTACAACATGTATAAATAAGGGTTAGATTGAAGGTAGAAGGGTTAGCTACTATTGAATACTCGAGCTTTTAGATACATTCATTGTAATCGGATATAGTGAAAGTATTGAGGAATCATACGTCCGTGGATGTAGATCTTTTCCTTGATCGAATCACGTAAAAGCCTCTTGTGTTCTTTATCGTTTTCACAAACTCACACACAAGATTTATCATTGGCGCCGTCTGTGGGAAATCCTACAAAAAGCTTCGTTTTTCTACACAAAATCAATGGCAAGGACTCGTGCAAATGTTAGCGCCGCTGGTGGTGCTGGCAACGGACGATCTGAAGACCCCGAACAAGCTGTTACGCAGCGTCGAGGAAAAGAGATCGCGGCTGCCGATAGCAACAACACGCCTGAGGGTTACATAGAGGATCTACCTATACACCCGCTGCCCTACCGAAGAGGGAGATGCCGACCTCAATACCGGTGAACAAGCAATTCACCAATCTCACGAGGTCCTCGGCAGAGCCGTATCTGAATTCCTCAACGCCAACATCGGCCAATTTTAAAACTTTCTGAGCCAGAGGACGAACGGATCGGGAACCTCAAGAACGCCCGGACCGGCAGTCACGGGCACCCGAGGTCGCTCACCTCTCCGAAATAACCAAGGACGCTCACCTCGGCACAACATCCACGTGGCTGAACGGGATCGAAGAGAGGAAAGGCGGAGTCGATCTCCTCATCGAAGAGACGATAGATGTCGCTATCGGTCTCCCACCCCTCCTGAGAGAGATGGCAACGAGCTACCGAGATTTGACCGGCATGGACGAATCATCTCTCCTTTCTCGTGGAAATCTGGATACACCTCTGCAGCGATATCGGTACCCAACATCGCCGCCTATGACGATCTCGGAGATCCTCGATTTCCTTTTGCTATACTACTAACATGGCGAATCGAGGAATGGAAGATTTTCACATGTGCAAGATCTTCCCGAGGTGCTTGGTCTCCAACGCCCGTCGTTGGTTCACCTCACCGCCGTAATAGCATACATAGCTTCAAAGATCTCATGGATCAATTCAGTGGCGTTTCATCAAAAGATGCCACCTCAACAACCTTCATCCGACCTGCTCACCATCCGCCAAGGACGAGACGAGACGATGTCCAACTTCGTCTCAAGGTTCATCAAGGAATCCCTCAAAATTGATGAGAGCAACGATCTCTACATCATTAACGCATTCAAGAATGGGATCCGACCTGGCGCACTAAACAAAGAAATCACCAGGGAAAAACGGAAGACGGCAAGTAGCCTCTGGACCTTGGTGGATAACTACGTCAAAGGGGACGAGTCGGATCGTAAAGAGAGAGACATGGGACGGGCGATGGCGAGGTAAGAAGAGGCGGATGATCGGGAAGGGCACCGATCGCGAAGTGCCTTCGATAGAATCAAAAAGGCCCAATGGGTCAGTTGGGACCTCGGCCAAATCACGGCAATAATCTGCTCAAGTCGAGGCGGAGATATTCGAGCTCCACACCGAGCTCTTCCAAAACCACCTCCTATGAAAGGAGGATCCAAGAAAGTCGAAGGACATGTATTGCGACTACCACCGGGTATGGTCACAATACCGTCATCGTAGAAGTCCGGCTCGGAAATAGACGAGCTCGTTAAAAAATGGGCGCTTAAGAAGTACCTCGACCGCACCACGAACGAGGTGGGAAACAAGAGGCATAGAGGAAAGAACGGAGGTGGCAACAATTGTGGGCCGACCTCGAAGACGATGCACCCCGACGATGACGAGGATGACGGTCCCAACGCAATGGAGCAAGTCTACGCCATCACCAGACTCCCTATAGGTACGACGAGGTCGTCATTGAAAATCGAAGCTTGGAGACCGATCCCCGAGGAGCCAAAAAATAAGCGACTTCGGGACAGTGAGAGCATCGTGTTTTCCAAAGACGACCCAGTACCCAAGATCATGCCCCATTAAGATGCTATTACCATACAAGCAGTGGTGGGCAATAAGAACGCCCATAGGGTCTACATCGACATCGGTGCCTCTGTCAGCATCATTTTTCAAAGCTGCTTAGACAAACTCGAGGTCGGAGGGATCCAAATTCATCCAGCACCGTCTAAACTACGGAGCTTCACTCAGGAGGCGATACAACCAGAAGGCATCATCACCCTTCCGGTCACCGTAGGACGTGCTCCCAGGTCGGTTACCAAAGCCATACAATTCTTCCTGGTCAAGGCTCCCTCTCCGTATAACATCATCCTCGGAAGAGATTAGCTCTATGCCACCAAGGCCGTCTGCTCGGTCTACCACCTCACCATCAAGATACCCACCCCGACTGGAGTATTGAGTATCCAGGGTGATCAAGCAGCGGCGAAAGAATGCCTGAGGATCTCAGCCCAAGATGAGGCCTTACCTCAGGCCAAGCAATTATAGAACCCTCCTCAGAAGTTGTCACCACGGGATGATCTGACTGACGACCTCCAATTATATGACGACGATTCCTCCAAGGTCGTTGATAACTCTTATAAAGAGTTATTATCGACCTTTGATGATAATAACCTTGAGTTTTGTATGATCATTAGTATGTTTGTGTTGTTGATGTGTTTTGTTGTGTTTTCGTTATTGTGCGTGTGTAGGATTGAGTTGGGTGCCTTTAATGGGTTTTATGTTATTTTAAAGTTTTATTTAATCAATCTATGGCTTGTAGCAGGAAGAACGACAGTGAAGACAATGCTGAAGTCCGTTGAGTCGAAGCCAAGCTCCAGGTCGAACGCGTGCGAATAAGGCCAAACTCGGTGAGCGAGCGTGACTTCAAAATACGAGGAAGAGAAAGCGAACAAGGCCGGGTAATGCGAGAGCAAGGTCGAACTCGAAGGCGAGTCAAAGCTCAAAGGAAAAGTGAAAACCGAGGATGCGGGAGTGAAGTCTCAAACCGAGCTCCGAAGAGAATCGACCACACTCAAGCTCGCCGCTGAAGCCGAGCTCGAAAATGACGAGCTCATAAACAGAAGCCGAGCTCGAAAACTGACGAGCTCATAAGCTGAAGCCGAGCTCAAGAATGCCGAGTTCGTAATGAAAAGCCGAGCTCAAGAATGCCGAGTTCGTAATCAAAAGCCGAGCTCAAGAATGCCGAGCTCGCAACCAAAGTCGAGCTCGTAAGCGAAACCAGATTCCAGGAAAGAGAGAAGAGCAGACAAGGTTGAGTTCGTGACTAACACCGAGCTCGTGAATTAAGTCGAGCTCGCAACCAAAGTCGAAATTTGGAGCGAAGTCAGGTCGTAAACAAAGAAGAGCCTATGCTGATGGATGATCTACGACGAAGTATGAAAGGTTTTGGCTAAAGACTGAGGAGATCTGCAGGACCACAGCCACGTGGCATCTGGCCACGGCAGCATAAAAGGGACGCGCGGGTTGTTATCTGTCAGAGCCATCAGAAAAGGACTGAAAAATCAGAGGTTGAAGGGTGGCGGTGCTGTCTGCACCCAAAAGAGAGCGAGTTGGTTATTAAAAGGGGGACAGACAACAGAAGATGATTATTCTATCAATTCTGAGGAAAAACACATAATCATTGGAAGAAGGAGGAATCAGAGGAGCGACAACTTGGAGAAGAAGCCATCGGAAGAGGCAACGATCCAAGAAGGAGCACGTGATTCTGGTGATGAGTTTTACTTTCTTTTCTCGAATTCTTTAACTTGTTATGGCATTCTTGTATCTGGATATTGTTGAGAAGCTCGCTATGAACTAAATTTGTAGGACTCGACCTTTTGATGAAACCCATGCTCGCGTGACGAGCTTATTTCTACACTTATCTTGTTAAATTGCTATTGTTCTCTTGGAGATTATTTATCTTGCTTGTGATTGATCACCATGGGTGAGATCTTAGCTCTGTAATTTCTGGGAAGCTCTTATAGAGTGGAAAACAAGAGAGTGACGTAAGAACATGATTTAAACATTATGTGTGTGAATAGCATAGGAATATGTGTTTAC
The DNA here is from genome assembly GCA_036937905.1 of Salvia rosmarinus. Taxonomy (NCBI): domain Eukaryota; kingdom Viridiplantae; phylum Streptophyta; class Magnoliopsida; order Lamiales; family Lamiaceae; genus Salvia; species Salvia rosmarinus. The sequence continues at coordinate 48,060 of JAODLM010000166.1, forward strand.
CTTGCGTGACATAAATGAATAGATTAGTAAAGATATTCTAAGAGCTGTTTGGTATAGGAATATATCGAATGACTTATAGAATATAATCTTAGATTTGGAAAAATACTAAGAATCGGAGAAGTTCATGTCATGGTAATAAGGCGATGATAATGTTGTAGCATATTTAATACAGAGCATGGGTGGAATCGAGAGGTCAAGTCTATTTCTCATCCTTTTATCAACTGTTTAATCATACACTTGTCTGAAATTTTACCTCGCTTCGTGGTAACATTCTCTTAGTTTTGATTCTTGTCTGTTTTTATTAGATTGTTATTTCCTGTTTTATTCCCCTTGTGTTGTTCTCTTAAACAAAAAAAATTGTTTGTCGGCGTGATTTAAAAAGTGCGATCCCTGTGGATTCGATCTCGGAATATTTTCGTGTATTACTTGTTGACTACGTGCACTTGCGTACATCAAATAAATAACCAACAACAGTCATCAAGGTCGGCACCCAGGGTCCCACTGACATTCGACAACATGTTATGCAACTTCTGAGGGAATACAGGGACGTGTTCGTGTGGTCACCACTCGACATGACAGGAGTGTCACCCGAGCTCATCACTCATCGACTCAACATCGATCCGGCTACCAAACCAGTTCGACAAAAGAAAAGGGCATTTGCGGCAGAGCGCAGCAAGGTGATAAGGGACGAAGTGACCCAACTCCAGAAAGCCAAGATCCTGTTCGAGGTCAAGTACCCAACCTGGATGGCTAATCATGTCATAGTTCGAAGCCGTGAGGGGTGGCGCGTGTGTCGACTATACCGATCTCGAATAAACACTTAAAGGATCAGTACCCTCCCGATATTGATAAAAGGTGGAGGCATTGGTGGGCCATGAGATCTTCAGTTTTCTGGATCTATATAAGGGATACCACTAAGTCTTGATGAGCAAGGAAGATGCTCCAAAAACGGCATTCATCACTGACTTCAGTGTCTTCGCATATCGAAAAATGCCTTTTGGATTGAAAAATGTCGGGGCTACCTACCAACGAATGGTGGACGCAGTATTCAAAGACCATATAGGAAAGATCGTCGAGGTCTACGTTGACGACATCGTGGTCAAAAGCAAAAAGATGGAAAGTTGTGCCGAGGATCTCAGAACTATCCTCCAGCTCCTCAGGTCGGTCAACCTCAAGCTCAACCCTCAAAAGTGCACATTCATGGTAAAAACGGGGAAATTCTTGGGATGCTGGGTTTCTCAGGAAGGGTTGAAGGCTAATCCCACCAAGGTGAAAACGATACTTGACATGCAAGTACCAAAAACAATTCGTGAAATCCACAAACTCACCGGATGCTTAGCCGCCCTCAGTAGGTTCCTATCTCGAGCTGCCGAGAAACAACTCCCTTTCTTCAAAATCTTGAGGAGGCCGGACTTGATGCGGGAGGAAGAGCATCATACCGCCTTTGCACGCCTAAAGGAGTACCTCGCCGACCGCTTACTGTTGTCCGCCTCAAAGGAGAGCGAACTCTTTCCTTATATCTAGCCGCCTCAGATGAGGCCGTCAGCGCGGTACTGGTGCGAGATGAGCTCGGACGACAACTTCCCATTTACTTCATCACTCGAGCTCTCAAATGACCGGAGACTAGGTACACCAGCTTCAAAAATAGCATTGGCGGTGAGCATGGCGATGTCTCCGACCTTATTTTCAAGCCCATTCCATTCAGGTACTAACTGACTTACCTCTGAGGCAAGTCTTGTCAAAACCTGAGTCGTCAGGACGTATCGCTAAGTGGGCACTGGAGCTCGGCGAACATGATATCTTATACTCCCCCCGACCGGCCATAAAGGGGCAAGCTCTGGCTGATTTCCTGGTAGAAGCCAAGTTTACCGAGGTCAACCCTACCAGCGAGGTAACTCCGACATCCGCCCTTACAACGGAGGAACCTGCCCTCAACTTACCTAATGGCTGTTGGCAAATGTACGTGGACGGAGCCTCATGCAAAGCAGTGGCGGGCGGGCATCTTGCTTCTCGGCCCGGAAAAACAAGAAGTAACATATGCACTTCTATTCTCTTTCTCGACCACAAACAACGAGGTGGAATATGAAGCACTGATCTCAGGACTCCGTCTCGCAAAATAACTGAAAGTGGAAAAAATCCAGATCTTTGGAGATTCCCAGGTGGTGTTAAACCAGGTCTTAGGAAAATACGAGGCCAAAGAGGATAGGATGAAGCAATACCTTCAGAAAGCTAAAGAAATGCTGACCTGTTTCAGGTATTACACAATTCACCGAATCCCGCGAGGTGAGACTAGCCGAGCTGACGTCCTCAGGAAATTAGCCTCGTCATCAACAAATCCACCAGTGGAGGAAGTTCAATCCAGAAGTATCGAAGAGCCCCACATCGACGTCATCACAGAGACCGAACCGAACTGGATGACTCCTATACGGGCTTACCTGGAAGAAGGCGTGCTACCACAGGATCGGCTCGAAGCCAAAAAACTGATGATCAAGTCCCAAAAATATCTTGTTCATGAAGGTACTATCTATAGGAAATCCTACCTCCAACCCCTCCTGAGATGTCTGGGGCCAGAAGAGACGGACTATGTGCTTAAAGAAATTCACATGGGGTCTTGTGGAAGCCACATCGGATCACGAGCTCTCTCAAAGAAAACGTTGAGGTCGGGATATTATTGGCCCACCCTCATCCTAGATTCGGCCGAGCTCGTCAAGAAGTGTCCGAAGTGCCAACTTCACGCTACAGTCAAAAAGCTACCTCAAACCGACCTCAGTAGCCTACAAAGCCCATGGCCTTTTATGCAGTGGGGAATCGACATCGTTGGTCCCTTCGATCGAGCACCGGGACAGCTTCGATATTTGGTTGTAGCCATTGACTACTTCACAAAATGGGTCAAAGCTGAGCCACTTTCAAACCTCACAAGCAAAAGGATTCAGAACTTTGTTTGAAAAAAATATAGTTTGCCGCTTCGGGATACCACATGTCTTGATCTCGGACAATGGCACCCAGTTCATCGACAAAAATTTCAAAGAATGGTGTGAAGAGCTCCAGATTAAGCAGCAGTTCACCTCGGTCGCACACCCACAGGCGAATGGTCAGACCGAAGTGACGAATCGTACGATCGTACAAGGATTGAAAAAAAGGCTAGATCGAGCTAAAGGGGATTGGGTTGAAAACCTCCCTCAAGTCCTCTGGTCATACAGAACGACACCTCGGACTTCCCACGGAGAAACACCCTTCAGCCTGGTCTATGGAACCGAGGCTGTTATACCAGCTGAGATCGGTGCCCCGAGCCCAAGAACTCTTAACTTTGCTGAGCATGGCAACGAGGAGAACCTACGAGCCAATCTCGATGCTTTCGGAGGAAAGCGTGAACTCGCTTTCATCAATGAAGCCAAGTACAAATGCCAGTAGCAAAGTACTACAACAAGAGGGTGAAAGCCTCCACACTCCACGTGGCGACCTCGTCCCACGAACAATGAAGCTAGTAAAGCCGAGCGTCTTAATAAGTTGGATCCAACATGGGAAGGCCCATACCGCATCCAAGAGGACCTCGGCAAAGGGGCCTATAAGCTTGCTCACCTATCCAGTACACTTATCCCCCGAACCTGACATATTACTCACCTGAGGAGGTACTTTACATAGCTGTTATTTCACGTCGGCATTATGTTAGCCCTCTTTTTATTTTTCCAAGGCACGATGTCATTTACTTATCAATAAAACATCTTTTTTTATTATGAGTGGATTACTTCGTCCTATCTTATATCTATGTGAAAATCCGTTTTCACCTCGGGTGAAACACACCTTACCTTCAAAAGGGGACGCCCTTGCGAAGATGACAAACCTACAAAGTAGGGTACTCAACTAAGCGCGCGCCAGGGGACCACCCCAGCACATACAGATTACTCATTAATTTGAAACATCTACGTGCAAGCACATCCAGATTACTCATTAATTTGAAACACTACGTCCCAACGACATCCAAATCGGATCCAGGGGACCACCCCTATCGATATTTCTCGACAAACAAGACAAGCACACAGATTACTCATTAATTTGAACATCTACGTGCAAGGCATACAGATTACTCATTAATTTGAACATCTACATGCAAACGACGTCCAAATCGGATCTCGTACAATTTATACCTCTTTATTGGGAAGATATACACTTCGGTACAAAGTCTAAATACATTTACGACTAAAACCAAGTCCTAAGCTATATTTTTACCTCTTTATGGGGAAAATATAAACTTCGGTACAAATTCTAAATACATTTATGGCTAAAAACCAAGTCCTAAGCTATATACAGATCACTCGGGTTTCCGAGCTGCACCTCGCCAAGAATCACTGAAGCTACACCAGTTTGAAACAAAATCTTCGGGTCGACGATGAATACCCGGGATGAACTCAGTGCCTTCAACCCTGTCAATGAGGTCGGCGCCACATGACTACTCAGGGGCTCTTAGAACAGAGCGAGAGGTGCCCACCAAGTGGATACTCCTTGGGCCGAGGTCGAACTCCTGCCTCTTGACCTCACCGTCCTGCCAGTGCTACGACCTCATCCCTGACCTGACATCCTTCCTCGTCGAACACCCAAAGATGGGGCCCGACCATGAGATGACATTTTCGACATATCTGAACCCATTAGTCGGAGCACCTCGGCGTGGTCAATATAGCTGTCATCCACCTCGACTTCTTCAATTCTCACGTCGGCTGGGGCGTGACTGGGGGCTCTGGCATACGTCGCTTGCGGATGATCTCGTAAAGTTGGAGGCATTTGACCAGCTCATCAAGGCAATCTTTAAAACTCTTACTGTTGGGCCCCTCCTCGTCCCTTAGTACCATGCCTTCAGCTAACAAGAGTTGAGCCCAGTCGTCTGCCTCGGATATGGTGATACCACCGACCGGTGAATCACCGCCTCGTATTCGCCAGGCTCTTCCGAGACCCGCGCCAACTTCTCTTGTGCCACTCAGTGTTCTTCACATTGTATCAGCGCCTTGAAGGCCGTCGGTGGAGACATCCACCCCGGACCTCGAGATGAATAATTCTCGACTTTAAGGCTTCGTTCTCCGCGGAAGGCGGGTCACCGCTTTAGCCACACAAGTCTTTTCACCGGTGGCGATGCCGTGCTACCGACCCCAACGACTAGAATATCCATGCTATGCAAGGTCTGAGTCACCGCGTAAGCGGCTCTCCGAACACCACCTCCTCGTCCTTCTCAGCAAGGGCACCTCGGACCTCTTTCAACTTGGTCAAAAGATCGTGATCTAGCCCAATGTATTGAGAAGACGAGTGCTAAAACAAGAGACAACACATTCATTTCAAAAAGATGTATTTATTATTCACAAAGTGGGAGTTTGTACAAAGCTCGGGATCCTAATGACCCCGGCGATCAAACCTATTACAAAGGTCCACTGACCTGAGCCTCTTGGTGGGGCTCACTAGAGGGAAGACCCGAGCTCGGCCCAGCACCGCCTGCCTCAGCCCGCACTTCAGCAAGGAGTTCCTGAAGCTCCGCATCTTCATCCTCCTTGCACTGGGAGACGGCCTCGGCCATCAGGAGAGAAGTGGAGGCCGCCAAGGTCTCCAGCAAAGGGAAGGACCTCGCCTCGGCAATCACGCGAGCGTAGTCCTTCTGCTGCGCCCTGGGATCGACCTCGACCCAGCCATGCCTGACCTTGTCGAAGTCAGGCATCTTGGCCGCCAACTCCTCCAGGTGGTCGGACACCACCTGCGTCCTGAGCACGGCAGCCAGGTCCGAGAGGAAGGCGGAGAAGGTCTCTGATTCGATGAGCCTGCTGGCAAAGGCCTTCAACATCGGCCCTTGCCCCGCCAGCAGGGCACTCTTCTCTTCAGCGAGCTTCTTCTCCGCCTCGCCCACGGCCGACGCCACAGCCGCCGCCGTCTCCTCTTGCGCCTTCCTCACCTCGGCTTGGGCCACCTCCAAAGCCCGGGCCTTCTCCTTCAGAGCGGCCTCAGCAGCGGCCAACACGACCCAGCCGGCCTCGCGGTCTCAAAGAAGAGCCAGCTCCCTCTCCACCGTCTCATATCGAGGCGCCGCCGACAATGTATCCGCTATCCGGCGGATCCCCGCCACCAAGTCGCATCCTGAAAATCACACCATTAGACACGCATCGTAGAAGGAAATAATAATCGAAATAGACCTATACCTGTGGAAAGGATATAGGGGAGCTTGGAATCGGCACCTCGTATGTAATCCGAGTACGAGCGTCTCCCGCCGAGGTCGGACCTGACCTCGGTGAGGTGTCGTCCCCAACTGGCTGAGGTCGGCCACCACCTCGGGTGCCTTGCTCGGCTCAGTCAACCTCACCTTCTTTTTTGGCCTCGGGCTCGGCGATCGTGCTGGAGGCGACGAAGCTACCACCATTGCCTTTTTACGTGCGTCGAGCTTCACTGCACAATAAGAAGAGAAGTTGATTAGCACAAAGACATCAGAAATATAAGGAAATAAAGAAAAGGGGTGCCTCACCCGATCGACCAGATCCCAAGCTTGGTTATAAGTGCTCACCGGCATCGGCCAGTGTCGTCCTCGATATAATCACGGGATATTTCACCCAATGAGTTCGGTTCATCCTCTATACGCCTGTGGCCTTGCACTTTACATCCCTCATTTTACCCAGCCCCACTCATTACCTCGGTTGCCCTCATCCCAAAAATAAAATTTTGTTTGCCAATGGGACACCTTCGGCGGGCATCACTGAGCAGCTTGCCGGTGGCGGTAGTAAACACCTCCTATACCCTTGATGCTAAAAACGATCAACACTTCAAAGGAAAGCCTCTCACCGATGCCATAGCAGCAAGTCCTAGCCCCACCACCGACCTAATGGAGTTCGAGGTCACCGGCATATCGAATCTGGAAATATTCTTGAATGCTCAAAATATAGGAGCCAAGGATACCTAAGGCCGCCTTTCGAGCTTCACTATAAACAGCTATAAATCCCTCCTGATGAGCCATCGCTCTATCCCCGGATTGTGGCGTGCACCACCATGCCTCCACCGAATATGAAATTTCGATGCTATCTTACACACATCGGTGGTCGGTCGAGGCGAACTAGCGTCCCTAATCTTATAACTATCCCGCACGGTGGAATCACCGAACCCTAGCACTAATACCCCTGGACCTACCCGATAGGTATAACAGTATAATCCTAATCTCCATCTCACTATCAACGGAAGAAGATGATCGAGCGGAGACCGGAAAACTCTAGGAGAAGGCGTAGAAGAAGATGAGGAAGACATACTTACTTTTTCAATGAGGATTTTGCTTCTTCGAAGTTACGAAAGAAGTTATGAAAAATTCTCTCGGAGCAAAATGGATGAAGAAGGAAATGAAACAGTTTTCCTTTTCTCGGACCTATTTAAAGTGCAAATAGGCGCCCAAAAAAACTGCCTATTCAACTTTCCACGTGTTTACCCATGACTTGACGTGAGGTAGACGCGCGCGCGTAATTCAAGCGTCAACAAACCGTCTGACACACGTGAGGTAATATCCTACGACGCTCAGACGTACTAGTCTGACGGAGCAATCATCACACTAGCTCCAGCCCGTTCAATCACCTCGGCATCCTCTTATTTTATGAGGACATTCTGCTTCCAGGTCGGTTAACCACCTCGGCATCCTCTTATTCAATGAGGACGTTCCGCTTCCAGGTCGGTCAACCACCTTGGCATCCTCTTATTCAATGAGGACGTTCCGCTTCCAGGTCGGTCAACCACCTCGGCATCCTCTTATTTTATGAGGACGTTCTGCCTCCAGGTCGATCAACCACCTCGGCATTCTCTTAACAAAAGGATATCGCCATCCAACTTCGGACAATTCAGTTCGGCCCTCGGCAAATTGTCCAACTCAGTCCGGCACGGCGAATCGTCCAACTCAGTTCGGATCTCGGCAAAATATCAAATCCAGACCTGACATCAAAAAGGCAGGAAAATCCTCGACAATGACCTCAGCCGAGCAACAACCAACCTCGGCAAAATACATCCCTCACCTCACCTAGGTGTAGTTGTTACTCGACTAATTGGGGGGGGGGGCTATAGTGGGATATGACCTAAACCGCTCAAGCCCAATAGCAGGCCCACGTGAACTGGGCCTAGCCTAGCTACTTCGACCTACACGGTTTGGCCCAAAGCCCAACACCTAAACCCTATTCAAGATCAACCATATCCTATCAGATATGGAAGGAGATATTTGAGGAGATATTCAAGGATCGAATCTATCTTCAGAGATCGGATCACATAGTAATCTGTAGTGATCCACAACATGTATAAATAGGGGTTAGATTGAAGGTAGAAGGGTTAGCTACTATTCAATACTCGATCTTTTAGATACATTCAATGTAATCGTATATAGTGAAAGTATTGAGGAATCATACCTCCGTGGACGTAGATCTTTTCCTTGATCGAACCGCGTAAAAGCCTCTTGTGTTCTTTATCGTTTTCACAAACTCACACACAAGATTTATCACTTATATTATAATGTGATTACGTAATATCACAGAGCAAGGTAGGTAGAATTTTTATTTTTCAGTACTTTAATTATTATTTTGATTATAGGAAGATTTATTAATTAATATTCATTAATACATGATAATATATATTAATATGCTATATTTTTATAACAAATGTTGCAATGTAAAAAATAAATTCCGACTATGGTCTTCGAAGAAATTTGCAAACAACAAAGAAACTTATATTGTAATATGATTACACAATATCACAAGGCAAGATATATAATTTTTTAGTTTTTCATTACTTAATTATTCTTTTAATCTATTAATTACTATTCATTAATACATGATAACATATATTAATATGTTATATTTTATAACAAAAGTTGTAATCTAAAAATAAATTGCTATGGTCTTGTTATTATAATGTGAAATTGTAAAGTCTCTAATTGCTCCACTAAATTGAAGGGTTTTATAGATCTACAAATTTATATATTTAAAAGGATTAGATGATATATATAGATATAAAATGTAGAATTTAGATAAAAGGAATAGAAAAATATGGGGATCCCATGTAGGATTGGAAGAAATTTACAAACAACAAAGAAACTTACATTGTAATGTGATTACGCAATATCACTAGACAATATATATAAATTTTAGTTTTCATTACTTAGTTATTCTTTTAATTATAGGAAGAGTTATTAATTACTATTCATTAATACATGATAACATATATTAATATGTTATATTTTATAAAAGAATTTGTAATCTAAAAAATAAATTCGGCTATGGTCTTGGTATTATAATGTGAAACTGTAAAGTCTCTAATTGTTCCACTAAATTAGAAGGGTTTTATAGATCTACAAATTTCTATATTTAAAAGGGATTAGATGATATATAGTATAAGATATAAAATGTAGAATTTAGATAAAAAAGAATAGAAAAATATGGGGATGCCATGTAGGATAGATAATGATTGTGGGTTGAGAAATCCGTAATGGAATATATAATTAATAGATTATCTCTTCAAAAGTTATGGGTCCTACCTACTTTTTATCATTTTAACCACTTTATCCATTCTCCTAAATAACCGTGTCGAAAAGAAATGAAAGTCTTGGGCTATGATGGAGAGAGTATAATATAAGAATTTAGAAACTACAAAATTAGTATCCAATATAAATAAGAATAGAGAATATTGCAGGTTCCACGTAGGCGCATGAATTAATGTGATGTCTTCGCTATGCAATCGTATTATATATAATGTATATACTTGTACCCGTCTCAAATCTGATTAAAAAGTGATTTTAATACAAATTATTGTCTCAAAACCCTATAGTAATTCCGCTAGTTAACTTAACTCGTTCAAATTTATAAATATAAGTATATATATAATTTTGCAAAGTTTAAATATTAATTTTGCAAAATTTATTTTAAAAATATTAAACTTTAAAATATTTTTGTGGAAGGAGAGAAATAAGGAATGATTTGATAGGACATGTTAGATAATAATTAATAATATAATAAATTTAAATCAAATTAAATTAAAGATTTAGTTATAAAATTATAAATTGAAATTAAAGTAATATATATATATATATATAGGTTTTTTGAAATCATTAATAATTATGAAAAACCATTATATATATATATATAGATGTATACATGTGTGTATTTATAATAACATATTTAATACTAACATAAATCAATCAATCAATATATCAATATATTAAATGATAAGTGGTCAAATAAGGAAACTTGTGGGATTTTAGAAAAATAAAAATGCTAAATCATGATAATGCCACATAAGTGTCTCCAATGTGTAATGGATTTATATATTAATAGATTCCATATTTTCAATGCATATTTCTTTTATAATTCAAAATTAATTATAAAATTATGAATTAATGCATTCATACATGTATATTTAGCGTATATATTAGCTTAATATCTATTAAATCAATGATTTGGTGATCAAATAATAATTTATCCACATATCATTTTACATAAAAAAATCGACAATTATATACACGAATATATCTACATATTAACTCATGATTATACTTTTCCATATTTTCAATGCAGATTTCTTTTATAACTCAAAATCAATTATAAAATTACGAATTATATGCACTCATATCTATATATTTAGAGTAAATATTAGCTAATTATCTATTTAATTAATGATTTGGTGTTCAAATAATAGTTTATATACATATCATATTATATAAGAAAATCTACATATATATATACACGATATATCTACATATTAACTCATGATTGTAGTTTCCTTTTGTAAGACTTGAATATATATAATCTATAATAAATGATACACGATATATCTACATATTAACTCATGATTGTAGTTCCTTTTGGTAAGACTTGAATATATATAATCTAATAATAAATGTTTCAGTAATATCTTTATGTAGATATATAGATTTTATATAGATATATTATAGTTTATTTTGACGGCATCGAAATTTGGATCATCTATGACTAATAAATTTTTCAGTAATATCTATTATGTAGATATATAGAACTGATTCTTATTCAACATGGATTAATGTTGCAAAGCCTAACGAATGAGTTGATTAATATACAAAAATAGATTCAATCAATCAATATATAAATCATTAATGACTGAAGGAGTTGATTAATATCCAAAAATAGATTCAATCAATCAATAAATCAGTAATGATTAATATATCATAATTAATGAAACTTGACACATCTTTTACACGAAATTTAGATATTCACACTTTTCTTTTAAATTTCTGTATTAAATTAAGCAAAAAAAAGGATGATTGAAAATTGTCAATCTGTATTAATTGGTTAATCAATATTAAAAATGTTGAAAATAAAATTTGAATTAAAAACATAAAAATGGAGAATTTAGAAAAATAAAAATAAAAACTATAGGAATTGCCACATAGGATTCAAGATCAATATAGTGTCTTCATTGTGTAATGGAATATAGAATAGATTAATATTTTAAATAGAGGTCACACACATAGTTGTTTTTGAGAGATGGACTATTTACAAAACAAAATAAAATTCTTATTAAGTAGGAGTGATAAAATGGAGTATTAAGTGAATTTGGATCATGATTATGAAAATAATCTATGTATAAATAATGGGATCGATGATGTAAAGGTTAAGTTGATATGATTAAACAAGTAAACGTAATTATAAGTACGTTTAGTGTCATTGCATGGAATGTTTATATCCACATAAAACTTATGTTTTTTAAAAAATTAAAATAAAAGGTCATCTTTAGGTGCTCCATCTCGTGATTCAGTTGCCCAGAGTAAGCTTTAATAATAAAATTCATATAAGACTATCTACATTCATAACTTAACCTCAACACAACCTTCTAATAAAATATATGTTTCTCTCTCTTCCACTTCACAACCCACAATCTAATTTAATTTCTATTTTCACCAATGACATGAATCCAACCTAAATCATTTTTTTGCTTTATTTTTAACCAAGTATTATCCATAATAATTTTTATTTAATTTAAAAGATCTAACATAATATAAAAAATAATTTATATTTAAAATTCATATTTAATCAAAATATTATCATGCAATTAAAATGATGATACTTAACTTAATAACAAAATGATAATTACATGAATTAAAATATAAAATTGAAAAATACATAAATCGAGATACAAATAGATACGTGAAATACTAAAATATCACTTCCGAAAAAAATACAAATTACACATTTTACTGATCAATGTCGACTTTTAACTATATATGCTCAATCAAGTCATTTCGAAGGGCATGATGAGCTTCTCTATTGCAAAGTTGATCCTTATTAATCATATAAGAGGATAGACTTGGAGCTTAGTAGAGTAACAAAAAGGTTCAGCATCTCTTGTTTATACTCTTGTAGATATATCCATAAGAAATTCTATAGGATCATAATAGTTTTGGTACGTATCTTGTTCATCTTTTATCATATTGTGCGTAATGAAATTAGCCATCATTATTTTTCCCATCAAATCCTTGTCCCAAAAAAGACATGGATGTCGAAGAAATGCAAACGAGCTTGTAGAACTCCAAATGCTTGTTATGTCATATCCCGTCTTTCTTAATAAGATTAGAAGGACTTTCGAACTTAGAATTTAAATGATTAGTGCCCAATGAAAGAAAATTTTTAAATTCCAACAAAAAGAATTTATTTCACTAATTATTATAAAGTGATTACGAGAATGATTATATATTATATAATAATCGAATATGATTTATATATATATACTTATAAATCATTATATCAAAAATGATATACTAATGTTTAATTATTAATTCATATTCTTAAGGATCGAACTTGAGCACGTGAATAATTTATCCAATGGGCTTTCGTTTGAAAAGCCCAAAAGGAAAGCCCATAGGCAACCTAAACCCTACACTATACAAGCCTCATTTCCTCCCCATTTTGAACCCTAATTTCACAATCCTCTCATTTTCCTGCAGCCCCCAACAAGAGAACACAAAGGTTTAAACTTGAATCTATCATTCTTTAATATGTATATGTATATGAGTATGTGGTGATGCATATGGGTGTGTGTTACACTGGGGAGGGTATGAATGGGAGAGAGAGCGAGAGAGGCGGCGGCGGCGCGGTGGCTGTGTCATGCGTGTAGCTTCGCCGTGTGTGTGTGCTGTCGGCGTGTGTGGGTGTGTGTGTGTCGCGTGTGTGTGTGTGTGTGCGTGCGTGTGTGTGTGTGGTGTGGTGGATGTAGGCGAGGAGAAAGCAGAGGCAGCGGCGGCGTTGGTGGCTCAGGTCAGCAGGCGTCGGCCGAGAAGTGAGGGGTGGCGGCGGCGGTCTCGCCGTGGTGGGTGTGCGTCGCGTAAGTGTGTGTGTGCTGTTGCTGTGGTGTGTGTGCCGCGTGTGTGCGTGAGTGTGTGTGAACAGACACGAGAGAGAGAGAGGAGGCGTGATCGGCGACGTGGCCGGCCAAACGCGACGGCTCCGGTGGCGTTGTCCGCGTATGTGTGTGTGTTCCACGTATGTGTGTGTTGTTGTGTCCGAGAGAGAGACGAGAAGAGAGACAAGAGAGATAGAGAGTGAAATGAAAAAAATATATATAATTTTGAGGTCGCCGGAATCCGGTCGCCGGCGACGGCGGCGCCGAAAATCGGCGCCGAAAATGGGACTGAATTAGGTTTAGGGTTAGGTTTTGTGATGTGTATTGGGCTTGTCCCATTTTTTTTAATTAAATGTTAGTTGGGCCTTATTTTAAGAAGTGGGCTGATTTTTATTTAAATGAATTGGGTTGTTTCATTTTATTTGTATTGGGCTGGTTCTTTTTAATTCAAAGAGTTGGGCTGATATTATTAAAGGCGTTGGGCTGTTCTATTTTTATTCTTAAAAATGAGTTGGGCCGATTTTGTTTAAGGGTTGGGCTGATGTTATTTTATTTAAATAATGTTGGGCTGAGTGGATTTATTTAATCCGTTGGGCCTTATTCTTTTGGGCTGAGAATAATAAATGAAAGATGGGCTTTACTGTAGAATCTGTCTGGGCCGAGAATAAAGAAATGGGCCGAAAATAAGTGGATTGGGCTCCAATGAATTAAATTAATAATTGGACTTTAGTTAATTAAATAATAGTTGAGCTGAGATTTAATTAATGATGGGGCTTTAATTTAATTAATGACTTGAATTGCTGTAATTAATTAAATCCTTAGACTTTAATTAATTAAATAAATAAAGTTTAACTTTAAGACTTAATTAATTAAATTTTATTAAGTCTAATTAATTAAATAATTAACTTAAACTTAAATATAAGTTTAAATTATTTAATTATGGTAAGTTAATTAATTAATTAATTTGTATTAAGTTTAATTAATTAATTGATTAAGTTAAGGTTAAGTTCAAGTTTAAGTTACTTTTAATTATGATCATGACCTATTTAATTAATGTAATTAATTTCTTTTAATGAATTTAATTAAGTCGTAATATTTAATAAATTAAATTATGTAAGACAAGTGCATAATTTGATAATTTATTATGTGTTATATTAAGAGAGTCCTTAATATATGTGAATTTAGAATATATGTCAATTTCATTATACTTTTGTAAAAAGTATTTATCATAAGAAGATTATGAAATTAAATGCGTTTTAATTCGAAAAGTCGAGCAAGGGTATTGTTGGTGCCCTTAGCCGATATAAATTAGTTTTCAAATTTATTATATTTTGAAAACTCGGGCTTAACGAATCATAAGCTAGTATCCTATTTTACTTGAACATAAGACTAGCTTTTCGAGACCTATTAAGATTAGTGCTTCTTGTAGGTTTTATCGATCAAGGGGATTAGCGCTGCTTTCCCGAGATGCGTACTATAGTGATTCTTCAGGCTTTGTCCTATCGAGGTGGGCTTATCTTACAAAAGTATATTTGAGTTATATGCTCTGATATTTCATGAAATGCAAACTGTTTATCCAATAAAATGTTTTTGTGCGCTCTACTCTGTTTAAGGCTCGTAAATATATCGATCGAGATTCTCTTTTAAACTTAATACGTTAATTGAGAATTGTGTACACTAGTTAGTTGTTTCGGTGGGTTTATCTCCATCGGGCACTAACATAATCATGAGGCGTTATAATGGTGCTTGTCTGGATATGTTCCAAAGTACGTCATGTTATTATGGTGCTTGTCTGGATACGTTCCGAAGTACGTCATGAATTTTCCGGGTTATGTCCCCGATGACAATAATGGGGCATGTGATCCGACGGTGGCTAGAGGTCCGGGATCAAAGCGAGTAACAGAAGAGTCGTGACAATGGGCCCAAATAAACGAAATATTTTCGCATGCTTAGAAGTGATTTCTCTTTTAAAACCTTCTAAGTTATGTTATCATGATTGGATAAACTGATTTTACGGATTTATGAAATGTTTATGAAAATGCATGCCCACTGAGTACATTAGTACTTAGCCCAAATATTTCCAAAATGTTTTCGGGATGATCAATGGGTCTTGACGGCAGGCGGAATGAGATTTGAGTTCACTCCGTACTCGACGGATTATTCCATATTTAGACTTCATGATGAACTAGCTCAAATTTTATTTTCCTTCTTGTCTATGACTTGAATTATTTCTTTTGATTGAGCTAGACTCTAAATCCTTGATGTTAGTATTGTTGATGTATATTGGCTATCAGAAGCATGAAACTAAACTTGTGATCCTGAGGATAATTATTGTTTTGATTGGATTTCATCATTCGATGTCTTCCATTTTCATTTAGGAAGTTATTCCCAAATTCTAAGGGTTTATTGCCTTGACCATTCGAGTCAACTTTATTCCTTATATTTTCCGCATTTCATTAGTCGCGCCTCGATTTACGAGCTTCCATTATTTTTAGAAATCGGGCCGTGACAGAGTGGTATCAGAGCATAAGTTTTCTTTCGTGTCTCTGACTGCCAAAACCTTTTCATGTCGAGTCTAGAATAGTATCCCTATACTTCTTGTAATCTCAGTGACTCTCAGCTCACTGTCACGCCAACTGATCCACAAAGGTATGATTTAAATGTTTCAAAGTGAGATTATGAAATGATGTAAGCCATTGATGAATGTTTCCATGTGGATTACAAGTTATTTTCATATGTTGATTTGTGAATTGTCTAATTGCTTTCACATTGCTATTGTGAGTCTCTGTATTCAAATAGCTAAGTTTAATGTCGTGTTAGGGACAACCCGAACCCTTAACGACTCAATGAAATTCATTGTCGAATTGGATTTTCAAATCTTTTCGATCATGAATGAGATTTTTGGAACCTAGATGACAATAGGTTTCACAAAAACGAAAATGTTTGATGACTATATTTGGATTCATATCCTAAAATGATCGGAATAAGTTATGGGTCCTCTCACAAACTGTTTGTGTACTCATGGGTTGTTTCAAGAATGTAAGTCGTGATAGCCTCGCTATAACAACTTAGAAAGAACTAGTTCACTGTTTCACATAGAAGCGCTTGAACATAGAAGTATCATGAAAAAGATTGAGGATTCACTTGAGTTACACCATTATGGTTAGGATTAGTTCCTCATATAGGTGTTATCTTTTTAGAATGGAAGACGCACCAATAGGAAATGATATGGGAGACGCACCGGTAGGGAATGGTAGGGGTCGAGAACGAGGACGTGGTCGTGTACAAGGAAGATGTTTTGTCCATCAGGAACCTAACCCACAAGTAGCACCGTACCGTACGACTGAAGAAAAGTTCCGCAAAGAGAAACCTCCGTTGTTCGATGGACTAGGTGATCGATAGATGTTGAGAAATGGATACGGTGTGGAGCGGATTTTTAACTATATCGATGTGAAGACCGGGGAAAAGTGAAGTCGCCACCTACCGACCAGGGAAGAAGTCGACTTCTAGTGGGAGTCGGTGAGACGCACTACGATGGGAGGAGGAACTCGAGAACCTCACATGGGAAGAATTCAAGACCGAATGCATTTGAGAAGTACATACCGTGATGTTACCGTCGGAAGAAATGCGAGCAGTTCGTGAATCAAGCGGAGAATGGAACAGTCACTGAATATGACAGAGCTTTCAACCAACTGTCAAGGTATGCTCCACATCTGGTGGACACTGATGCAAAACGCGCTGAGAAGTTTAGAAACGGACTACGTCATGAAATATCGATTTCCCTAGCAAGTCAGGGTGATCTTACATATGCACAAACGCTGAGCAGGGCTCTTACCATCGAGTCACTTCTGCCAAGAGAGAAATGAAAAGCTCCCCTGCAGGCTGTGCATGCGCCATCTCAGGACAATGGCAAAGGGAAGAGAAAATGGAATGAGGGTAATGGAGGAAACTTTGGAAACGGAAAGAAACCACGGAACCGTAATCCGAGCGAATCGAAATCCGTCTCCAATGGTAGGCCGAACACCTTGTCCGGAATGCCAGAAACCCCACCTAGGCAAATGTCTGAAGGGGGCAAATGTTTGTTATTCTTGTGGAGCTGGACATTTTGCTCCAGATGCCCAAAGAAAATGGAAAGCACCCGAGAGCCAAACCACGAAATCAACAAAGGCAAATCCATGGTCCTAGAGGAAACCAAGGACAACCACCAAACGCGAGGTCCTACGCTCTGAACCAGAAGCAAGCGGCCCGAGCACAGGAAAATCACCGTATGATCAATGTGGTGTATACATTATAGCTTTGTTTGATACGAGAGCATCACACTCTTTCATTTCACATGCTGCTTGTAAGGCTTTAGACTTAACTCCTAAACCGTCTAGTGAAGCTTTAGTGACTAGCACACCCGGTGAAGAAAGAATGTCTGCTGAATATATTGTCTCGAACTTAGAATTGAACATAGGTGCTGAACAATTTAGGGCAGACTTATATGTCATCTCTATGATAGAATTTGACATCATCTTAGGAATGGATTGGCTCACCAAAGTCAATGCCACAATTTTGTGTAATGAGAGAAAGATCTCTTTCCAGACCCTTGGAAAGGAGGGAACGAATTTCCATGGGATAAGAATGGAAAAAAGAGTATCGGTAATATCTGCCATGAAAGCCACCAAGATCATGAAGAAAGGAGATTGCTATGCATTTCTAGTCAGCTTGATAAGAAAGCCAGAGGTGGAGAAAACAATTGGAGAAGTTCCAGTGGTTCGAGAGTACGAAGATGTTTTTCCAGAAGAATTACTGGGTATGCCACCAGATCGGCAATTAGAGTTCACAATCGACTTTGAACCCAGAGCAGCTCCAGTGTCAAAAGCACCGTATAGGATGGCCCCACCCGAATTACAAGAACTAAAGATCCATTGCAGTGAGTCTGTTGGATCTAGGTTTCATACAACCTAATGTATCGCCATGGGAGCACCACCTATTCGTCGAGAAGAAAGACGGAACATTAAGGATGTGTATCGATTACGTAGAATTGAACAAGCTCACTATTAAGAATAGATATCCTCTACCCAGGATAGACGACTTGTTCGACCAACTGAAAGGAGCTGGAGTATTTTCCAAGATAGACCTAAGGTCTGGATACCATCAGCTCAAAATGAGAAGGGATGATATTCCTAAAACAAATTTAGAACACGTTACGGACATTACAAGTTCACGAATGCCGTTTGGGTTGACAAATGCCCCAGCTGTTTTTATGGATCTCATGAATAGAGTCTTCCATCAGTATCTTGATAGTTTCTTCTTAGTGTTTATCGATGATATTCTCATCTACTCTAAGACGAGGAACAACACGAAGAGCACTTGCGTGTTGTACTCGAGATTTTAAGACGAGAAATTATATGCCAAATTCGACATGTGTAAATTTTGGTTAAAGAAAGTGATGTTCCTCGGACATATCGTGTCAGCCGATGGAATCAAAGTAGATCCTGCTAAAGAAGAAGCCGTCAAAGAATGGAGGACACCATCAAACGCCAATGAGATCAAAAGTTTTCTCGGTTCGGCAGGATACTACAGACGTTTCATTGAAGGATTCTCAAAATTGGCTGAGCGAACGACACGACTTCTAAGAAAAGGGACCAAGTATATTTGGACCGAAGACTGTGGAAAGAGTTTTCAAGAACTTAAGACAAAGCTAACCACTGCTCTAGTGTTAGCAATCCCAGATGAGAATGAAGGATTTGTTATTTACACGGAAGCATCAAAGTTGGGACTGTGTTGTGTACTAATGCAAAACCGGAAGGTGATAGCATACGCATCTCGACAATTGAAGCCCCATGAGTCGAATTATCCGACTCATGACTTAGAGTTAGCTGCAGTCGTACATGCTTTGAGGATCTGGAGACACCACCTTTATGGAGTCAGGTGTGAAATTTTCACAGATAATAAGAGTTTAAAGTACTTTCTCGAGCAGAAGGATCTGAATATGAGATTTTAAATTTTATTTATTGCCCAAGTTCTGTCATTGAGTTTAAATCTATGATCTAGTTTCAACTGGGAAATCACTTGAGTTTTTCACTTTTCGTGAAAGAAGTTTACAAACGAAAATTTCATAAAAGCATCATTTGAAACTAAGCCTTCATGTGATCGAGAAGTATTTGTGACGTCTGCAGCCACCCATATGACCAAAGACATCTCAAGAGTCGCCATTCGGTCTTGGATCCTATATCCCAATTATTAAATTCAAGGAAAATATTGGTTCAAACTCTCAAAAGTACGATCACCGAATTTCAAACCCTTACCCTTGTAAGTTGTTTTGATAAGTTTTCTTCAATCCTCGAAACTAATAAGTACGATGTAGGTTGACTTATCTTGTCACCTAAGTTTTCGAATTTGTAAGTGATAGACACCAAGTGATAATGTAGAGAGTCCAAGATATATTTTCCTCTATGAAACACCTAAGTACGATGACCCTTGATGGGCTTTATGGATACTTATGACAATGAGTTATACTCTCATGTGAGTGTTATGAAAATAAAGTTATGAATGATATACTCTTTAGCATTTAGTGCAAGAGTAGAGTAAAGGAAAATATATGATATTCTTGGGAAATAATCTCATATTAATATTTTATAAAGAGAGATTACAACTTATCTTTAAGATAGTTGATTGTCCTTAAGACCTCGTTAGTAGGTTGGACATGTTTAAAGTTGGTGATGCACGAGACTTTTCCAATGGACATATAAGGAATGATAGCATCTTTGTTAACAAATCTCTCGCTTTATACCTCAACCCTTAGAATTATGCTTGAGCATAATCGATTTCGAATATACGAGACCTTGTATGGTCGAAAATGTCGATCACCACTTTATTGGGATGAAGTGGGTGAAAGAAAGTTACTAGGTCCAGATCGAGTACAACAAATGATTGGAAAGGTCGATCACATCAAGCAAAGAATCAAAGAAGCTCAGGATAGACAAAAGTCTTACGCCGACAAACGTCGATCAGACTTAGAATTCAATTTCGGGGATCGAGTTTCCTTAAGGTTTCTTCTTCAAAGGGAGTTATACGTTTTGGCAAGAGATGAAAGTTACGACCCCGCTATATAGGACCCTTCGAGATCCTAGACAGAATAGGCCTTGTAGCCTATAGGTTGGCTTTGCCACCAAGCATTGGAGACGTGCACAATGTGTTTCATGTCTCACAATTAAGAAAGTACTTGTTTGATCCGAAACACGTAATTAAGCATGATGAAGTAGTCTTAGCCCAGGACTTGAGTTATGAAGAAAGACCTGTCCAAATTTTGGATAGGAAAGTTCAAGTTTTACGGAACAACAAACAAATTGTTCTCGTCAAAGTAAAGTGGAATCATCACGGTACGGAGGAGGCCACGTGGGAACTTGAGGAAGAAAAAATGAAATCTAAGTATCCCGAACTAGATTACCAAGGTATGTAATTTCGAGGACGAAATTTTTATAAGGATGGAGGGATGTCATATCCCGTCTTTCTTAATAAGATTAGAAAGACTTTCGAACTTAGAATTTAAATGATTCGTGCCCAATGAAAGCAAATTTTTAAATTCCAACAAAAAGAATTTATTTCACTAATTATTATAAAGTGATTATGAGAATTATTATATATTATATAATAATCGAATATGATTTATATATATATACTTATAAATCATTATATCAAAAATGATATACTAATGTTTAATTATTAATTCATATTCTTAAGGATCGAACTTGAGCACGTGAATAATTTATCCAATGGGCTTTCGTTTGAAAAGCCCAAAAGGAAAGCCCATGGGCAACCTAAACCCTACACTATACAAGCCTCATTTCCTTCCCATTTTGAACCCTAATTTCACAATCCTCTCATTTTCATGCAGCCCCCAACAAGAGAACACAAAGGTTTAAACTTGAATCTATCATTCTTTTAATATGTATATGTATATGAGTATGTGGTGATGCATATGGGTGTGTGTTGCTGTGGGAGGGTATGAATGGGAGAGAGACAGAGATGGCAGCGGCGGCGCGGCGGTGGCTCATGTCACAGTAGCTCGCCGTGTGTGTGTGTCGGTGTGTGTGTGTGTGTGTCGTGCGTGTGTGTGTGGTGTGGGTGGATGTAGGCGAGGAGAAAGCAGAGGCGACGGCGGTGGCGTTGGTGGCTCCTGGTCAGCGTTCGGCCGAGAAAAGAGGGTGGCGCGGTCTCGCCGTGGTGGGTGTCGTCAGCGTGAGTGTGTGTGTCTTTGCTCTTTGTGGTGTGTGTGCGCGTGTGTGCGTGCGTGTGTGTGAAGACCACAGGAGAGAGAGAGAGGCGTGGCGCGGCGTGGCGTGACGTGGCGGCAACGTGATCGGCCAAACGCGACAACTCTCGGTGGTGTTGTCCGCGTATGTGTGTGTTCCACGATGTGTGTGTTGTTGTGTCCGAGAGAGAGAGGAGAAGAGAGACAAGAGAGATAGAGAGTGAAATGAAAAAAAAATAAAAAAATTTGAGGTCGCCGGAATCCGATTACCGCCGATGACGGCGGCCTAAAAGCGACAATAGGAAAATGGGATTGAATTAGGTTTAGGGTTAGGTTTTGTGATGTGTATTGGGCTTGTCCCATTTTTTTTAATTAAATGTTAGTTGGGCTTTATTTTAAGAAGTGGGCTGATTTTTATTTAAATGAATTGGGTTGTTTCATTTTATTTGTATTGGGCTGGTTCTTTTTAATTCAAAGAGTTGGACTGATATTATTAAAGGCGTTGGGTTGTTCTATTTTTATTCTTAAAAATGAGTTGGGCCGATTTCGTTTAAGGGTTGGGCTGATGTTATTTTATTTAAATAATGTTGGGCTGAGTGGATTTATTTAATCCGTTGGGCCTTATTCTTTTGGGCTGAGAATAATAAATGAAAGATGGGCTTTACTGTAGAATATGTCTGGGCCAAGAATAAAGAAATGGGCCGAAAATAAGTGGATTGGGCTCCAATGAATTAAATTAATAACTGGACTTTAGTTAATTAAATAATAGTTGGGCTAAGATTTAATTAATGATGGGCTTTAATTTAATTAATGACTTGAATTGTCAGAATTAATTAAATCCTTAGACTTTAATTAATTAAATAAATAAGGTTTAACTTTAAGACTTAATTAATTAAATAATTAACTTAAACTTAAATATAAGTTTAAATTATTTAATTATGGTAAGTTAATTAATTAATTAATTTGTATTAAGTTTAATTAATTAATTGATTAAGTTAAGGTTAAGTTCAAGTTTAAGTTACTTTTAATTATGATCATGACCTATTTAATTAATGTAATTAATTTCTTTTAATGAAATTAATTAAGTCGAATATTTAATAAATTAAATTATGTAAGACAAGTGCATAATTTGATAATTTATTATGTGTTATATTAGCGAGAGTCCTTAATATATGTGAATTTAGAATGTATGTCAATTTCATTATACTTTTGTAAAAAGTATTTATCATAAGAAGATTATGAAATTAAATGCGTTTTAATTCGAAAAGTCGAGCAAGGGTATTGTTGGTGCCTTAGTCGATATAAATTAGTTTTCAAATTTATTATATTTTGAAAACTCAAGAACAACGAATCATAAGCTAGTATCCTATTTTACTAGAACATAAGACTAGCTTTTCGAGACCTATTAAGATTAGTGCTTCTTGTGGGTTTTATCGATCAAGGGATTAGCCGCTTTCCCGAGGCAGCATTATAGTGATTCTTGAGCTTTGTCCTATCGAGGTGGGCTTATCTTACAAAAGTATATTTGAGTTATATGCTCGATATTTCATGAAATGCAAACTGTTTATCCAATAAAATGTTTTTGTGCGCTCTACTCTGTTTAAGGCTCGTAAATATATCGATCGAGATTCTCTTTTAAACTTAATACGTTAATTGAGAATTGTGTACACTAGTTAGTTGTTTCGGTGGGTTTATCTCCATCGGGCACTAACATAATCATGAGGCGTTATAATGGTGCTTGTGCGGATATGTTCCAAAGTCGTCATGTTATTATGGTGCTTGTCGGATACGTTCAAGCACGTCATGAATTTTCCGGTTCGTCCCGATGACAATAATGGGGCATGTGATCCGACGGTGGCTAGAGGTCCGGGATCAAAGCGAGTAATGTAAGAGTCGTGACAATGGGCCCAAATAAACGTAATATTTTCGCATGCTTAGAAGTGATTTCTCTTTAAAACCTTCTAAGTTATGTTATCATGATTGGATAAACTAACTTACGGTTTATGAAATGTTTATGAAAATGCATGCCCACCGAGTACATTAGTACTTAGCCCAAATATTTCCAAAATGTTTTCGGGATGATCAATGGGTTGTGCCGACGGAAGTGAGATTTGAGTTCACTCAGTACTCGACGGATTATTCCATATTTAGACTTCCATTGATGAACTAGCTCAAATTTTATTTTCCTTCTTGTTTATGACTTGAATTATTTCTTTTGATTGAGCTTAGACTCTAAATCCTTGATGTTAGTATTGTTGATGTATATTGGCTATCAGAAGCATGAAACTAAACTTGTGATCCTGAGGATAATTATTGTTTTGATTGGATTTCATCATTCGATGTCTTCCATTTTCATTTAGGAAGTTATTCCCAAATTCTAAGGGTTTATTGCCTTGACCATTCGAGTCAACTTTATTCCTTATATTTTCCGCATTTCATTAGTCGCGCCTCGATTTACGAGCTTCCATTATTTTTAGAAATTCTAAGAGGAAGCATGACATGCATATGCATAGGTTTAATTTTTGTACTAAATTTGATCTTCTATATTAACCACAATGTGTACATATTTATGTCAATTCGTGAATGCTTAATGCAATTCAGACATTCTTTTTATGTTGTGGAGGGAGGTTGTACGTTTTAGTGTGATGTAGTAAATTTGGTAACCCACATGGAAATGTAAAATATAGAGAAATATTTACTTTTGAGTATTGTGGTTGCATGGTGATGAAATATCGCAAGGACAAGATTTGGACTAGTAGAATATTTGATCATCAGTACTTTTTGTTGGAAATACATACATTTCTAGTGGCTAAACCCGATAAATGCTGATGGGGTAGTTGTTAGAAATCAAGAATCACTCTCAATGAGGGTAGAAGATGAATAGCATATTTTGATTTTTGCAGGCTTTAAAAGAAAATTGACAAGTTGTAGTCACACTCCACCTGCACTAATATATGATATTTGGTTTCTTAACTCTGTAATTTGGTAGATGATATGGTTGTGACATCTTTGCTGGATTGCTATTAAGAATAGGTCAGTGTGGGGCATGCCCATTGCGCATTATGGAATCATCCCATTCTAATTTTCTATATCCACTAAAAATGGAAATATTAAATGATAATAAACGTCATTTTGATATAATGAAAAACACAAAAGAGAAAATGCCTACAAATTCGAAAGGCCTTGATGTGACCATAATGTTGAAAGTTTGGAATAGCAGTTAGCTTCTCACTTTTTCGAAGTTCTTGTCTAGTTGCCTATTAATTTTGGAAAGGTAGTTGCCATGGAAACAAAATCAATCCAAAAAAAAGTTATTGTTTTTTAAAAAAGATATTAAATATTTTTGATAACATATGCCCACGGGAACGGATTGGATTGTTATAAATGGTATAGTATGCATTTTCAAGATGAATTTTATTACACTCTTTAAACAAAATGATGAAGGTTGATTAAAAAAAAGAATATTTAGACAACTAATGAGTAACAATGCATATTGACTGTTGGAATAGGTTTAATCGAAGGAGTTATTATAGTATACAAAATCTCATGAAGAAAACTATAAATCTCAAGCTATAACGATATGCCGAATATTCGTTACTAAAAATCTAACTGTAGGTTTTGATTCTACTTGGTTAATGAATGATTTCTTATTTTCGAAAACAAACCAATTATTGATTAGGCCACTTGATTATTTGCATTTTTATTTATTTAGGAAATCGTCTAATTGTACTTCACAATAAATATGTCTCCATAAAGTAATGAAGGATAGATTTTAAATACATTATTTTTAAATTACGATATTCACGTAGATGTTTATGTGCCACATAGACATAGTGCATTCCATTTGATATTTCATAAAATTAATAGTTTGAATTTCAAGTAGACAATATAGATTCGTAAAATA
Organism: Salvia rosmarinus; assembly: GCA_036937905.1. NCBI lineage: Eukaryota > Viridiplantae > Streptophyta > Magnoliopsida > Lamiales > Lamiaceae > Salvia > Salvia rosmarinus. Next base: position 73,553 of record JAODLM010000166.1, read on the forward strand.
TAATGAACTTGAACAATAACTCATTCGACGATGTAACGCCGTAAAACACAAGGGACAGCAAAAGGAAAAAAAGAAGAAAATATATATATACCACACATAACAAAATTGCAATTCATATTGCTATGAATCTGAAATAGATTAGATATATGATTAATGATTACTGCATCATTCCAACCAAATGTACTAATAAAAAGGAGAGGATAATGACCCAAATACTCAAAAGATCCCATTTCATAGAGCCAAAAAATCGCAACAAACATCACCAAACAATCTTCTCCTTCTTCCTCAGCTGAACTGAATTCAAAATAATTTCTATAAAACGAAGACGAAGTGAATATCAATCAAAAGCATACCAAGTGGAAAAGGTGAATTATTTTTATTAGAAAAAAAACCAAGAAAAAGCAAAACATACTAAGGAAGAAGACACCACCACACGGACGGTGGAACATAGCATTGGCTGGCTGCTCCAGTCAAACCAATCAATAATACTATATTTATACTCCAAGATATTTCTCTTTTCATGGGGAAGAAGAAAACACAGGACCCAAATTCAATTCAGGGCCAAATCCAAACCGGATCCAAGCCAGGCCCCAGCACCTCAATCTGCAGCTGTGACTTTGGAGACGGAGAAAGAGAAGGAAAAGATATGGCCAGAGCTTCCACCTCTTTAGCCCCTAACCCTTCTTGGTTTACTCCGAAAAGGTAAACTTTTTTCTGCCTATAATGTTTATTTTGATGTTCCATGGTTGAATTTCAATGTAATTATCACGATATGATTGATATTCTTGGTGAATTGGATATTATATACTGGAGGATTGAAATCTTTTGGGTTTGGTTTCCAAGGATGGGGTTCCTTGGGAGTAATGTAGTAGTAATGTGTTTTTCTTGATGGGTTCTGTAAATGATTCTGGTTAAGTTTGGGGGAAAGATGGTTTCTTTAGTATGAGACTTGTGTAAATGTTCTTATTGACATAGTTCAGGATTGGATGCAGAATGTTTAATAATTCTAAGTTGTGTCTCTGTTGACCTTATTCACTTATGATGTTTGACATTTATTTCTCTGTTGTATGTTCTGTTTGCTTTATTTTGTAGGTTGCTTGCTATTTTTTGTGTGATCAACTTAATAAATTACATAGATCGTGGAGCTATAGCAAGTAACGGTGTAAATGGTAGCGCCAGAACTTGCTCAGAAAGTGGTGTATGCTCACCTGGTAGTGGAATTCAGTAAGTCTATAATTATCTAGATTTGGTATACTACCGTGATGCGACACTGAAGTGTTCTTCTCATTCCATTGACTAGCATTTAGCATTTTCACATATTTTAAACCTGTAATGGTGGTGATTCTTCTCTTGTTGCTGCTATCTGAATATTGTTATGATCCAAAATGACAAATCTGACTGGTTGTGGGAAGTGATGTGTTCCCCTAACTGGTTTTGCGGGAGCCCTGTTGGACCAGTGACATGATGTAAGGTTAATAATTTGAACTGTTTTCTCTCTCTCTTTCTTCAATATAAGCGGACAAGTTGTAGGAGTTGCAGAGATATTGATTCAACTAGCTTCACTTGGACAAATCAAAAAAAATTCTCATGCAATTCCCAACCATTTACGTTGCCATTTGCCTCCTGTTCCATGATATACTGACTAGTCATACGAGTGCCAACTTAATAGCATGAATCATGGATCAATTTTAACATGTTGCTATAAGAAAAGTTCCATTTTGTTAACTTTGGCTCATTTTCTGTCCCTATGCAGGGGTGAATTTGACATGACTAACTTCGAGGATGGAGTTATATCATCTGCTTTCATGGTTGGTCTCCTTGTGGCATCTCCGATATTTGCATCTTCAGCCAATAGGTAATAAATCTTGACATTCCTGACTGTTTAGCGGCTTTTGCCCTAGTGGCCCTTAAGCCATGATAAGTAAAAATTATAATCAAGGACCGAGCATTAAATTATAACGGCCATGACCTAGATTTCTATAAGTATTTAATTTTTAAGCCCTTGACGCCCGTGTCTTTTTTATCATGTAAGTTTTATGCTGTGAAAGCTAATATAAACACCTCTCTGGCATAATTTGTTTTATTCTATGATCGGCATCTAGCTGGGGAAATTGCCCCAGAAAAGCAGGGGAATAAAGTGCTGATAAGCATTCTCACTTAGTAGTATTTCATGTCTTCGGTATAAGAATTAAATGTTTAGAATGTGAAGAGAAAAGATATGAGCTCCTGAAGATTGTTCACTATTTATGCATTATTGGAACTAAGAATCTAATTTATCTATTTTCTTGTTCTTGTTTACTTGAATCTGCAGTGTCAATCCGTTTAGGCTTATTGGAGTTGGTTTGACTGTGTGGACTGTTGCAGTTACTTTTTGTGGATTCTCATTTAATTTTTGGTCCATTGCGGTTGCTCGCATGTAAGTTAGATCTGGCTCATTACACAGAATTTATGGAGCATTCATTTCCTTAATTTTATGCTGTTACTTAATTTGTGTCTGGAGTTCATTTTCTGTAGGCTAGTGGGTGTTGGTGAGGCTTCTTTCATAAGTCTAGCTGCTCCTTTCATAGATGACAATGCCCCGGTTGCACAGGTTTGATGTCTTTCCCAAATATTCATGCATAAAACCTCCAGATCATTGTTCATTATGTTTATTCAACACTTTTCAGCATATAGTCTCTAAAAACTTTGAGGTGGTAAAAGTTGCTGTGAAATATGCTGTATATAGAAACTTCTGGCATGTACGATATTGATTCATCATAGATTGAAGCACCGCGAATAGGTTATTGTAGTTATGAATTTCATCGCTAGGATTCACCCAAGGCCTGCATATTACTGCAATTCACATATTGAAGCACTACGAACAAGTGGGCTAGTTATGAATTCTACTGCCGGACTTTTACTGGCATATCTATTTAGCCATTTGAGAAGACAAATATATGTAGTAGCTATATTTGTTTCATCTATCCAACATACTATTACTGGTACCTTCAGTGTCTATTTTATAGATATTTTGGTTATACTAATTAATAATCCTGGTGTTGTTCAACCCATGAGGTTAGGCTTCAAGTGGCAACATTCTCCCCTTCGCTATTAAATATAATTCATCAAATTCTACTAAGCTTTTATTTGTGATGTTTCATTCTTGAATTAACCTTTTCCTTATGACATTCTCTTCCCAGAGAACAGCATGGCTGGGAGCATTTTACATGTGTATACCAACTGGTATTGCAGTGGGGTACGTTTATGGTGGAATGGTACGTTCATACTCGATAGCTAATATATCTGCTATTTTCTATTGATTAGTCCTTGCTTGATCAAGCACTGAATGCTATTACACTTTTCATTGGAGTTGATTCTTGTTTTCTAGCTCCCATGTCCAGATATCAAATTTATTAATCTTTCGTGTTAGTTGAAACCAACCAGCTCACATATGCTTTGTGCTTGTTTGTAGATTAGTACCTTTGGTTGGCGATGGGCATTCTGGGTGGAGGCACTATTGATGCTTCCTTTTGCTATTTTAGGCTTTGTGATGAAACCATTGCAGTTGAAAGGTCCATGAAAGCAGTCATACACTTTGCTCGATCTATATCTATTAGCCGATTGCTGATACCTATTTCATCCAGGTTTCGCTCCTGCTGGAACTAGAAAAGCATTGACAGCAGTTGATGATGGGTCAGGAGATCAAGGTACTGGGTCCTAAATTTGGATGATTACATTTTTGCTGCTTATACTTTATTAATGTGCTTCAATCACCTGAAAAAGTGTGAGATGACCTTTTCAAGGTTTAATGGTGTCACTTAATCGATTGCATTCAAGTAAAATTATTGAATGGACTTGTGATACTATTGGATGGACTCTTCATTAGTGAAATATTGATAGGTATATTTTGTAGATATCCTGGTTCCTACAATAGATTAGTTGGTGCCCTTGTTTTCTATCTCTTTGGTTTTAGTTTTCTTAGTTTCCTTCCGAGCTTCATTTCTAGAAGAAACTATGTTTGATTTTCTTAATTGGATTACCATTTTCAACTGTCTTTGCAGATTCTGACCTTCCCAGAAGGGGAGAGGTTGCAGATGAAAGTTCAAAGTCTTTGAGGTGAAGAACATTCTGAGCTAACATTTTCAGCCTGGTTAGGAAGTCTAGTTTTTGGCTAGAGGAAAAATCTTAAACTAATGCTTCTCCACTCAGATAATTATCTATTGTAGAGCTCATATGAATAATTTTTTCTTTTCTTGAACGAATTTCATGTATTTCAGGTTTGGAGCTTTAACAACATTTGGGAAAGATATGCAACTTCTTTTGCTTAACAAGGTGTACGTGGTTAATGTTCTTGGTAAATCTTCTTTCTGCTGAAGCAACAAATATGGAATTTGTGTTTATGTGGAGTGTTTCTTTGCTACTACCATTCGTCCTTGTAATTCTTTTCCTTCTCAATGGTGATTGCAGGATATATTGCATATAATTTTGTGATAGGTGCCTATTCTTACTGGGGTCCTAAGGCAGGCTATAATATATACCACATGGTAAGCTCTTTGTGAACCTAAAATGGAAATAATAAAATTGACTTATGTATCAAAATGCTTTTATGTGGAGAAATATCTAATTTGTCATGTAATATACTCTTATGTCTCTGTTTGATGATTATTTCCATATTTTGGGTTAAACATCAATACTTGTTTTGTTCAGAGTAATGCAGATTATATGTTTGGTGGAGTTACAGCCGTATGTGGAGTATTTGGTTCAATTGCAGGTGGTCTTGCTCTCGATCACATGACTTCCACATTACCCAATGCTTTCAAGGTGAGACCACATTCTTTGTACATATGGTTTCTATGTAATCCAGATTCGAAGTCAGGTTGCATATTTTCTCACTCCAGGTTTTGATGAAGCATATTGTAAGCAGAATACCTCTTTCTCCCTAATTCTGCATTACAAATAGGAGAGGAAGCAAAAAGTGTTGATATTTAGCAAATTACAAATAACATAGTGACATGTGGATCGTCCAAAGTGAAATGGAGTCACTCCTATTGCTGCAGATTGTAATTGATCACTTTCTTTATTCTTGCTCTTTTGTTTGCAGCTTCTGTCAGTCGCTACACTCCTCGGAGCGGTATTCTGCTTTGCTGCTTTTTGTTTTCATAGCCTTTACGTTTTTCTGGCTCTTTTCGCAATTGGAGAGCTGCTTGTGTTTGCGACCCAGGTGCCTTTGTTTCCCAGACATCTTTTGGATATTCAGATTTATAACTTGGTTGCCTTTTTGTCCATGCGTCTTGATTTGAAGTAGTTCATTTAGTGTTTTCTTTTATATATTCCTAGATTTTATCTCCACATGTTGAACTAATTAATCTAAATTCAAATGTGTTGAGATTTCATCGAATGACCTTTGCAGGCCCCTGTAAATTTTGTTTGTCTGCATTGTGTCAAGCCGAGTCTTCGACCACTATCAATGGCAATGTCTACTGTATCAATTCACATATTTGGTGATGTGCCGTCCTCTCCCCTCGTCGGGCTTCTCCAGGTTTCTCTTCTTATTTCTTCCTATCTATCTCATTATATTGTTCTCTTACAATAGAGTCGTGGCCTTTTCTCTTTACTTTTGGAACCACATACTGATTTGAGAACTACCTACTTTAAGTGACTCGCAATTTGCTTTGATTCCCTATTTGCATGCAAATGGAAATTGCATTGGAATTTTTCCAAGAAATAAAGATTTGTAAAAAATGGAACTTGTGCACATGTGTGGAATGTGAATACCTTCACAACCCCTCATGTTATAACTATGGACGTAAATTTAGTTGATTTTGGTTTATTGAGAGAAGATTAAGTGGGTGCTGCGAGTGGAATAGAAGCAGATTTTAGTCCATGTGTTCACCTTGAACTGAGAAACCCTCACTCAAGTTCTGAAACAGGATCTTGGTAAGTTTTTCTGTGGGTGCAAATTTAAAGAAAATTCAAATTCAAGGTACCTCGTATATTTAAACAATGCTTGGGGCTTAAATAGACGTTTAGGGAAAACGAGGGAATCCCTATGCGGGAGTACGGAATCTAGCCAGTTTCTGCGCATCCCTGATTATGCTGTTTGCTGTTTCATTTGCACATGCTTCGAAGCATCCCACCACTGGTGGGATCAGAACTTAAGATTGTAAAGTAGCTATTTGTATCTAATCTCACTGACATAAAACAATGTTCTGAATGCTGATTTAGATACAAACAGGATTTGTTTTCCCTATATTTAGTATATTCTCATGATAAGAGGTTACTTTCTGCAGGATCGAATTAACAATTGGAGGGCTACTGCTCTTACTTTAACGTCTATTCTATTCGTGGCTGCTGGAATTTGGGTTATAGGTAAGTTCATCTGTAACTCGTGTGCATCATTAGTTTGTAGACTAGAAATCTTAGGGGGTGTTTACTTTGGTGATGGATTAGATTGACAATACATATGATTATTTGAATCATTACATTATCAAACTCAAAAAAAATTAATCCATCAATGGTAGATTAATCCTTATTATATTTTGATCGATCTAAGTTATCAGCCAAAGTAAACATTCCCTAGAGGCTAGAATACGACTATCTTTCTTATGTATGCTTTGGCAAGAACATATTTAGCACTAGACGATGAGCACGGGTACATGCATGTTCGAGTGTAAGTGTTTTAATCTTGTATGTTATGCAGGAATTTTCATGCCCGCTGTGGATAGATATGACGAAGACATCGAGCACCCAGCTCCGGTGATGGATAAGTCGAATGCTACTCCGTTGCTTGCGGAGAAGACCACAATTGGAGCAGCTTAATATTGGAAGTCTTGCGTTTCCTCAGCTAAAAGTCTAACTTTGCTACCCTTTTTTGGCATAAAGCAAGTAGGAGACATTGTTGGATTTTTCACGTAGTTTGTGTAAATTCTTCCTTTCAATTTTCTTTATCATGTAAACAATTCCGATTTTTCCTTAGAAATGTCCATATTTTCCTTGTAATAGTTGTTGGACTCGCTTTTACCTTTAAATATTTGGATTTGCTATTGAAATTTTCTACTTTGAAGTTATGATGCCTTACTTTAATTTCCTTCATCGCAAACGACAAAATGGTATTGACTAGAAAATAAACGCAAAATTTTGCATTAGATTGTCTAACAAATTTTGAAGATGAACAACTATGTTTTTGTATATTTAATAATGTATTTGCATATATCTGATTCGAATAAAAGAAACGTTGTCATTAATATTGGAGCATCGAGTTTTGTTGAATGTTTCCTTTTTATGATTAATAGGATACATAACTAAATACTTTTATTCTCATTATTATAATTTTTTCAATCCTATATTTTTAACAAGATATGAATCAAGTTAAATTAACTAAATCATAGAAATTATTGATAGCTTTGGAGTATTTAAAATTCTAATTCATCAAAATGACAATGAATTAATCTATATTATTTTTATCTATTTTAATTAATCTTAAAAAATAAACGTCATCTAACAAAAAAAATGTATTGGATATCATACTATTACACTTTACATTGAATAAAAACTACCGTTGCTTCCAAAAGGGTCATTGGCTTATCTAAATACACAAATTTAGAAATATATGAACTTTAATATGGTTCTAAGTTTATTATGATTCCCCAGATTGAATCTTACGAGATAATACGGTGGCACTACTCCAATCAAACAACCTTGCCTTGATTATGAAAAATTAAGAGAATCAAAAATAATTATTTGGATCCACCCCATCTCTCTTCTCTTTCCCACTCCGGGAAGATAGATACACTCGTAGTAGGCTCCCAGCACCCATTTGGACGAAGAGGGCCGCGCCGCGAGTGGTGGAGAGAATGTTTTCGTAGAGGCGGTGGAGGTTCCAGAAGACCACGACGAGAGTGAGGCTGAGCAATGTGGCGAGGAAGCTTGGTGTCGAAGCAGAGGAAGTTCTTGATTTGAAAAACAAAAAGAAAGAAGAGGCGTCTGCGTTCCACACGCAGTAGATAGAGAGGGGGGGGGGATATAGATGAGGTGGATTAACAATTTTTCTTCTTTTTCCATAATCAGAACAACATTGTTTTGATTAGAATGCCGTCACAAAAAATTCAATTTTTGTTTTGGGGGGAAATATAAACCCAAATTCTAAAGTATGTGTTCAAAACTAAAAAAAACACCCAAATTCGTGCATTTTAGACATCAATATTCATTTTCAAAATTGATCACTTTGTTATGAGGAAGATAATAAGAATCGTAAAATTAAAGGGATGAGAATGCACGACCAAACAATTTATTCAAAGGAGTTAGGTGCTAAAATTTGTTCCAAGTTCTGATTAGAAAACCACCACTAGGAAAGAAACGTACATGTGAAAAAAAATACCATCTCAAGAAAAGGAAAGTGTTTCTCTCTTTTGAGTTTCATTATTATAAAATTCCCAACTCAAAGGCATCTAATAATAAATATAAATATATAAAAAATAGAAATATAATGAGCATGTCCATGCCATATACTATTTAATAAGATTACAATAAAAGACAATAAAATACTATGAAGACGTTTACTTTTCATTATAAAATATATTAATAAAACATATGATTGAGTATTTAAAGAATAAGATTGTCAAACAAAATCCATAATGGATCAATCCATCATTAATTTATTAAAATAAGCAATGAATTAACTTAAATTTGTTTTTATCATTACAAATAAACGTGCCCTGTAAATATCAAATAATCACAATGCCTGGCATCAGCTGATAAATATGCACCCACAATTTAATTGAAATATGATATCAGCTATTACATATCCAGCACCCATTAAATGCAAATAAACCGCAAATAATTTCCATAACATTGTTTTTAGTATATTACATATACTAGTGTATAACCCGTCGAAATTCGACGAAAAATCATTTTATATCATAATTTAATAATCACCAGAATCTATTTAAAATTATAAATATAACTTGTTGTAATAATTGGTTATTCATCGTAGTGATAATTCAAAAATTACAAAGTATATTAATAATAAATTAGAATAAATAACAAAAGATTAAAAGTTAGAGAAACTACTTGTATATATAGAATTTATATATTCATACATGTCACAAACTCGGCTTTAAAAATTGATTTTACTATTGATTCTCGTCCGAAACTTTTGTAATAATACCAGTTAATTATCTAATCTCATTTAAAATTTATAAAATATCTAAATAGTTAAATATATGTTGTTTCAATAATAAATTCGATGGAAAATCATTTATAAGATTTCATAATTTCAAAACCTAAATCTAAATCCATTCAAAACCAAAATAAATTAATAAATAAAATACTTGAATCCCACTAATTTTTATAAGACTTCACATATTCAAAACCTAAATCTATTTTTATATTTTGGTGTTTATTTCTATAGCAACGAAATATTTCTAGTTTATTTTAAGATCATAGATTTTCTTACTAAATATGTATAGATTCATGTTTTTGTTGATATATCATATTTAATTATATTTAAGACTACAAGTTTATTTTTATCTTATAATTTTTATTTCCACCGCAATGGAATATTTTCTATTTTATTTCAAGATTGTAGATTTTCTTATTAAATATGTATGGATTTATTTTGGTTGAGCTAGCTAATGAAATCGTGGCACTTTTACTAATCCCTAATCCTGCTAATTACATAAATCTATTTATAATATATCTAAATAGTTAAATATAAATTATTATGATAATTGGTTATTTATCTTAATTAAACATGTAGTACAAAGATTAATAATAAATTCCACATACTTGAATTCCAAATTAATTTTTCTGAAATATTTTTCTTATTCATTTTTATCTCAAACTGATATAGTAATGCATACTAATTACTCAAATATATTTATAATATATTCCACATTATTTTATCTATCTTAATTAAACATGTAGTACAAAGATTAATAATAAATTCCACATACTTGAATTCCACATTAACTTTTCTAAAATATTTTTATTATTCATTCTTATCTCAAACTCTTATAGTAATACATACTAATTACTCAAATATATTTACAATATATCTAAATAATTAAATATAAATTATTACAATAATTGATTATCTATCTTAATAAAGTCCGGATAGTATAAAGTAACATAAATAATAAATAGTATACCGCTAATTACCTAAATCTAATATATCTAAATAGCTAAATATAAACTATTACAATAATTGATTATCTATCTTAATAAAATCTTAATAGTATAAAGTAACATTAATAAATAAATAAATAAATAAATAATACTTAAATCTCATTTTTTTATGAGATTTCATAATTTCAAAACCTAAATCTATTAAAACCCAAATAAATAGAAATATCATTTTATATAGGTTTTCATTTGACTATGTTTCATAAAAAATCAATGTGGGGTTGTAGAGTGATTATAAAACATAAATTGAAGAATTTAAAAAATAAATATATTTCTAAATTAAATTAAAAACTATTTATTTGGTCAAATTAAATTAAATAAACTATTAGTGTTGTAGTTTGATTGATATTAATATCATTCACTCCACCAATTAAAAATAAAATTTTGGTTGAGACTTAAAGAATAGAAATATCATTTTATATAGGTTCTCATTTGGCTATATTTTATAAAAAAATCAATGTGAGATTGTAGAGTGATTAGAATGCATAAAATGAAAAATTTTAAAAATTAAGAATAAAAAATTATAGTAATTTCACATAGGATTGATTATCAATGTATTGCCTCTAGTATATTTTGCTATATAGAATTCATAGATAGTAGATCTCGCAATCCGCAAGTTGAGCCCTAGTTACTATAACTGTTAACATTAGGTGGTAGGCCCTTTTGCCGCCTAGTGGCAGAGCCGATATTTATGATGCTCAATGTCTTATATTGATCTAAGTATCGGTTCAGTTTCGATTAATCAAAATCGAAATTTCGGTTAACCGAAATAGAATTGGAACAAAAATCTTTATTATTCTACAAACGTAGGAATAATGCATTCTCCTTGAAAATTACTATACTAAACAAAAATATTTAAATTTTCGCTACTCATGAGATTCGAACCCGGATAGTGTATAATGCACTCATCCAGCAAAATGATGCATCATTGTAAATCTTCGTGATCTAATGGCTGAAAATATTTCTCACGTTCTCACTTTAAATAAAGTTTTTATTTGAATATATATATATTCGAAACTTCATAACCCAAATTAGTTGCATGAGAAATTAGGAAGTTGCATTTCGTTCGTCGAGCTCTATATTGTGTTCAGAGCCATAAAATTATCTATAGGAACAATACAATATGTGTATATAATTAATCGCTACATTATATATATAAGAGATAGAAATATAATGAGCATGTGCATACTACATACTTATTTAAAATGTTACAATAATAAAAGATTATAAGTTTGAAGGAAGAGCAAAACAGCAGGCATTTCTGTTACGGATTCAATCGATTCTTACAACCAACAAAAGAATGATAAAGAAACAATGTTGTGTGTGTTGGGTAGAGTGATTAATGCTTAAAGCCAAAAGTTTCATGTTTGAATCCACGTGAAAGGACTTTAAAATTCTTGTCTACTTAACAAAAAATAAAATAAAAAACAGCGCCCACATAGACCACAGCTTCTCTCTATATAATCCAGCCAGACAACTCATGCACAATTATGTGTATATCAACAACCACTAATCATCAACTCTCTCTCTCTCTCATACTCCAGATAACCTCTCAATGGCACCAAAAGCAGCCATGCTCATGTTAAGCCGAGTAGCCACACGGCCACAAGCGTCTCAAAGTCAACGTCGTCTTCATCATTATCAATAGCAAGCTTCATTTCTCTTTTCCAACACCCCAACTACAAATTGTCCGCAGTCAATCACCCTTCTTCTCCTCTGCCACCACTTCACAGGGCTGGCGACACATAACTGAACTAGAACGATAGTGGCCAAATCTGGCCAAGGCCATGTGTAAATTTCTGTGTTTTATTTCTACTTTTCTGTGCATGTATGTGTTCGTTTTTCTCCTCCTGTCTTCAGTAAAAAGTTCATGTATTTCCATATTATTCTATTGTTATACACACAACACACACAAACAAATAAGGAGATGGTGGATAAGGAAAGACTCTTCATTCAAGAAAACTTGTTCGAGGCAAATACACAAGCAACAGTTTGATTGCTGAAATCATTTTATGTTTCAATATCAGAAAAATAAATAACGGGGAATTGCCAGCAAAAGAGCTTAATTGATGGTGTTACCAGAGATGCTGAAAACTGGCAGCAAAAACGCTCTTTGTTTAGAGCCTCATTAGACAAGAGAGAGTTCACCGGAAGGAATGGATCTTTTCACAAGTTTAGCCCAAGACTTGTTTGTCTCCGTGATAACCTTAAGTGCATAATCCTGCACTCACAAAACAGCATCGGAAAATTACTAGAGCAATCATGGTTACACCATTACGAGTTAGGATTGATAGAGGAGACATTTTTCGGACAATAGATAGTAGAAATAATACCTTGTTTGCTGGCTTGTTGTCAAGGCCGAATCTGTTGGCAGGTTTTCCATCAGGTATCTTGTAGTCTCGGAACCAGTCTCTGATTTCAGTTAGAGTTCCCTGCAAAAGAGTTGCAGTAATTGAGTTTGGCACTCTATATGTTGCAAGCTTTTTAGAGATGAATATCACAATTAACCAACTTATGAGAAGCATTTTTTGGTCCCAAAGTGAAGATTGCACCCATGCAAATCAATCCTCGGTTAAAAAGTAGATTATGTCCTACTCTTTGCAAAATGTAACTGATGAATCCAAATGTGCTGAACTATGACAAATTAGGACTTAATATCGTTCAAACTGTCCCAGGCCGTTCAAATAAAATCGAGATAGAAGAACTTTTCAATCACCATTTGAAACACAAGGCAGCTCTGTATGTGACAGAACAGAAGACTGATGGAGTATATTTTTATTAAAGGAAGAAAATGTTGCAGTCTAATATCATACTGGAATAATTCATATGGTATCACATACCGGAAAATGCTTCTCAACATCATCAACATCGTTAACAAGGGAGGCCCTTGGATCATCCAATGAAATTGCAACTATTTTCCAGTCAAGCTCTCCCTCATCTATCATTGCCAAAGCAGCCAAGGGCTTCACTTTCAAGACTTGCCCAATTTTTCCTTGGGTTTCCCCAATCTCAACAACATCAACTACAAGAAAAGGTGATAACAATTAGATTTAACTTGCTTCCTTACTTAATTAGATAATTTCCTATATAAGTTTACTTGACAGCATAAGAAGAGCATGATATTACACCTGGATCATTGTCTCCAAATGCCCCCTCAACTTCAGCATTTGCAAGTGAAGGGTCTTCCCATGTTTGTGGAAGCAATCCATAGTTCCAGTTAATATTGTATCTACAGAAGAGTAGAAGAAAAGCTCAGTTTAGAATAAAACAAACATGAGGCAAAGCAAGCAAGAGCAGCATAATAAGGTCAATCTAGCAAGAGAAGATGATAAAGGTTAAAGGACTCATAAGTAGAATGGGACTGTAGCCATAAGGCTTGACATGTATAGACATATCAAGTCAGCAATCCTATGAAGCAACTAAAATTTCATTTTCATCTGTCTTACTTTCCCTTTTGGAGACTATCGCTTCAACTCTCAGGGATGACATGCCATGAAATGAAAAAAATACGAAGCCATACTTCAACACAACCACCAATGTCAACACATTATATCATACTCAGTCATTAGAAATCCCGAAACATAAACCAACAAAAAAAGTGGACAGGCATACTTTTTCTGTTGGTTACTTTCAACGTGAAACAGCAAATTTATGTTTCAGTGCCATGAAGGAGCTGGACAGTGAAATTAGAGCAATCTTACGGGTAATATCGGAGTTTTCCCTTCTTTGTATCTTGCTTAAGGGGAGTATACACTTCATCTGTAGCAACTTCCATCTTTGCACTCGATTCCTTGGGAATCTCAACGACGAAATTGAACACACCATCACCTAAGTGCAGTGGTATATCATGCCAGGGGGAAATCTGTGTCAAGTCACCACAACGCTTAGCATCAGCTGATCAATATGGTAGAAGAAATTATGTCAGCCATTACATAACCAGCATCCATTGATTCCAAAGTAAACCGCAAAATTGTTTCCACAATTTTGCTAGAATTTACGAATTCGATGTTATTTCCATGCATTTTAACCTGGATAAAAAGAATTTCCATTCGCCAATGTATATAAGCCTAAAAATTCTCATTTCCTCACTATACTTCAAAATTTTGACTCTTCATATCTCTTTCATACATCTTCCCTTCAATTCAACAGAAATAATAGCAGCTATTGAGCAAAATTACAAAATAAAAACATTAATTTCGTTAAAATTGTGCTAAAGCCGAAACACAGCCGGTGTAAAAGTACCATTCGCCACAAAACATAAAGGTCACAAATTTCAGATTCCACAACTCAGTCCTCCAATTAACATAAACTTTCCAATCAAATTCAAATATAAGAGTGAAAAAACAGAAAACTACGTGATATATCCGAGTTTTGCATACCTTTTTGCCGGAATTGTCGACGAAGAAGACGCGGTAATCTAAGGTTTCGGGCTGACCCTCTTCCTTGATTTGAACTTGGGGGTTGTGTATGGCATTGCACGTGAAGAGGCGCCTTTTCTGCGTCAGAAATCTGCCGTTTTTGAAGCAGAGATTGAGGCTTTGAGGCGTAGCCCTCAATTGTCCTCTACAGAGCAAAACGCCGGAGACGGCGTTGCCAGCCGACGCTATTAATCTCGTCGCCGCCATTTCTTTGTGGTGAGTGTAGTGAGAGAAAGCTCTGTGGTTGGTGGTTACTGAGTTTCGACTAATTTACCACAAATGCTGACCTCTGGTTGGCTGCTGCTTTTTCGAGCATATTTGTACATTTTATATTAGTAAAATTATATTTTGGGATTATTTTTATTAAATTACATTTTGTCTGTTGGCAGTAGGGATGGAAAAAATATCGAAAAATTGGTATACCGGACTTAACATGTCGAAAAAATACGGTATCAATTTTCGGTACGGTAATGTTTTCAATTTTTTGGATACCGCAGTATACCGATATATACCGTACCGTGATATATACAGAAATCTCGGTATATACCGATATGCGGTATATACCGAAAAATTCGTTATAATTTTCGGTACGGTATACCGGTATACCGTACCGAAATATAATATTTATTTATTATATATAATTAGTATTAACTTTAAAAATATATATTAATTCATAATTAATGATATATTATAAACTATATTATTATTGATAATTAAAATGAATAAGAAATTTTATACTTAATAAAATCCTAATTATAAACTAAGTGACATCTATGTTATATGACTAATTTACGCTGAATTTAAAATAATTATAACTTTTAAATAGACTTTTAAAAGTAAATAAATGGTATACGATAAATTATACAATACATTATGTTAAATAGTATATTCAATTTACAGTAGGGGTGAGCATTCGGGCGGTTCGGTTCAAAACCAAACCAAACTCGAAAAACCGAATTTTTTTAAAAACTCAAACCGAACCGAAATATTCGGTTTGGTTCGGTTCGGTTTTAACCGAATTTAAATTATAATTAATATAAATATTATAATATTTATAATATTATATATATATATATAATATTTAAAATTTTAAATATTAATAATATAAATAACATATATATATATATATATAAATAAAATAAAAAATTCGGGCGGTTCGGTTTGAAAACCGAATTTTTTTCCCCAAACAGAAACTGAACCGAATTAATTTCGGTTTCAAAATTTTGAAACCGAACCGAACCGTTTTACTATACAAACCGAACCAAACCGCTAATTTTGGTTCGGTTCGGTTTTTCAATTTGGTTCGGTTTTTGCTCACCCCTAATTTACAGTATAGTCTATATTACTATTAGATAATGCAAATAACTTATTTTTTACATACATTCTAAAATTTTAATAATGGTATATGATTTTTTTTAATCAAATCTTAATATATACTTTTATGTATATTATGATGTAAAATAAAAAAAAATAAGAATTAATGCAAGGAGATACCTATTGGTTAAACTCAAAAATAATTACATGATCTACTAAGTTATTATTTGAAACTATAATATCAACATATATAATTATAAAATTAAATATATAAGTACGAGTTATATAGTTATATTTATAGCTATAATTATAATCAGTAAATAAATTATGTCTAACTTAAATAAATAATCTACAATGAGATAAGAATATTATAATTCATAAGTAGACTTTGAAAAATAAATGGGATAAATATAATCAAATGATATTAAATATAATATTTAATTCATATCTTGTATAAGTGATATTATTAATACGTAATGAAAAATACTTATGTTTGAGATATATTTTAAACTTTCAATAACTATATATGTATTTTATATTTTAATCAAATCTTAATATATATTTTCATGTATATTATAATATCAATATAATTAGTTAATGACACTAGATTAGAACAATATAATATCATTATAGCTAATTATAAAATTTGAGAAGTTACATGATTTACTAATTGTTTTATTTTAAATTAGAATATCAATATAGTTAAATATGCTAAAGTATATATAAATATAGAAGTACGAGTCACATAGTTATATTTATATATATATATATATAATTATAATTAACTAATATTTGATAATTTCGGTAATTTTCGATAATTCCGGTAATTTTCGATAATTTTGGTATACCGAAGTCGGGTACGGTATGCCGTAAAAATCGGTACGGTAACGGTATAAAATTTTCTCATAACGTAATATTCGGTATACCGACTTTCAGTATGCCTAATGGTTCGGTACGGTATCGGTATAAAATTTTCATACCATAATTTTCGATACTGATATACCAGATGCAGTGAAATTGTTTTTGTATACCGTACCGATCCACCCCTAGTTGGCAAGACTTCAAGATGGGAGTTAATCGTATTGCATTCCCAACTTTAAGTGTGTGTTATAAAATGTCCTCTTCAAAATTCCTAAATTTTGAAAAAAGTTTCATAAATGTCCGACCTTATATAGGGTCGTAACAACGAATCACCATGTCGGATTTTTAGATAGATTACATATAGATTTTGTTTTCATATAAACAAAAGTTAATTATGTTTTGTATTCCCAACTTTTAATATTTTTTTAAAAAATATTTTCAACTAATTTTTTCATTTTGAAAACCATCAACTTTGAAAAAGATTTGAAACTGAAATCTCTCTCTCTCTTTGGGCCGAGAAGATGCCGGACGAGTGATGGTTCTCACCGGCGATTTATGAGGAGAATGGAGTAGGGATTTTAAGAAGAATGAAGGTTGCAGATTGGGGAAGAGAGAGAGAGAGAGATTTTTAAAAAATCTTGTAAGAATCCAAGGTAATTCCTAAAGCAGAACATAAATAAAAAAATTGCCAAAGTTGAGGGTTTGGAAGTAAAAAGTTAGTTGGTGATATTTTCTGAAAATGATGAAAGTTTGAAACATAAAACATGATTAACCTTTAGTTATGTGTGAAAAAAAAATCAATGTATAATTTACCTAAGAATCTGGCTAAATAATTCATCATTATGTCGTTGGATTCTATAAGGCGGAATATAAAACATTTTTTTTTTCAAATTTAATGATTTTAAAAAGAAAATATTAGTTGGGGACATTTTTCAAAAATGCTGAAAGTTCGGAAAAAAATAAATAAACTTTCATATCTAAATTGTTGGTATTTTTATAACTATATTTTGATTTAAAGAAATAACAATTAAATAAATATTATAAGTATCAAACTTTAAACAATTACATCTTATGGTTCGATTTTTGATGAGAAAATCTTACTTAACAATTAACATCATGTGTTGGTCTAGTGGTAGAGTGGTTAGTGCCCGATGTCAAAGGTTTCGGGTTCGAATCCACCGTGATGCGACCTTTAAATTTCTATATTAAATTGACAAATAAAACAAAACCGAGTAACTTTTGACAAAACAATCAAAGATGGGCTGGCATCAAAACCACATTTTTTATGCCAAAATTGAGTTGTCATCGATCACTTGGAGGCAATATTGATGCCAATTACTTATTACAATTTCTTTGTTAAAATTCAACTCATTTTTACTATATTGGATGTCCGTTATGAAAATCAAACCTTAGGATATAAATGCTAAATCCTTTAGATCATAATGTGATTGTGGAAAAAAACAATATTTTGGGTATTAAGTTTCATATTTTTATGTACTAGTAGAGGAGTTTAATGAATTTTCATCAAGTACTACTATAATGAAATAGAATGACAAACGATAAGATTTAATATATAAATTTATACATAGTAATCTTTTGAACATTTCTTTTTCTCTAACTGATCAAACTCCAAATAAAAAGTGTGGCAAATGAGATTTGAAAAGCCACCAATTCCTCAAGAAAAATGCTACTTCTTTTGGACTTGTTGAGAATGAATTTTTGGATATGGTTAGGGGTGAGATTCGGTGCGATTTCGGTTAATCGAAACCGAAATCGACAAAATTAGCTAACCGAAACCGATACTGGATCGGTTAATCGAAATTAATATTAAAATTTTTAAAAATAAAAATATTAAAAATACAAAATTAACCGAAAATAACCGAGTTTATTTCAAATATTGCCAAAAATATGATATTAAATTAAATATTTTTACTTAATAATTAATTAATTATATATATATATATATATATATATATATATATATATATATTAATTTGGGTTAATCGGGTATAATCGTCGGTTAATCGGTTATACCGATAATCTATCTTCGAATCGAAATCGATACCGTTTAAGCACCTAGATATGGTGATGAAAGGTGCATCCGAAATAAATCGCCAAACTTCGGACAACTATTTGATTGATATTTATTGATTAATTATGGGAAATTTTTCTAAAATCACCATTTACGTATTTGGTCTGGATGGCTTTGCTCTTTTTTTGTTTGTTCCTTATTTTGTCAGATTACGTTTGGTATATTCCGATAAAAATTCTGTTGAATCTGCTCCATACTCATCTACGCACCATCAACACTTCTATGCTTTGTAGTTGGGATGATATTATAATTGCAATAATTTTATAAAATCGCCCACCAAATATAGAGATGTGCACTTATTTGAATGTTGATTCAGTAAATTGAATGTTAAATTTTAGAAACTTCAGTGTTATTCTACAAAATGATTTGGTAGAAGATAAACTCATAACCATGTAAGAATGCTTATCATGTATGTGCAACAAAAACAAATCACATGGGAGAATGAAAATTAATCTTAAGTTGAATCGTGTAGATAGAACGAAATTTGATATTACTTGTGCGAATAGTAAATATATATATTCAAATTCACACTATTATTAAGATTTATGAATTCAATAATGTAGTCGGTTTAAACTACAATTTGGAGGTAGTATATATATATAGGAGATATAGGAGATGGATCGGTGAGAAATGATAATTTGGTAGGAAATGAGAATGAATACGAACCTTTGATTCGTTGGATCAATGGTTGAGATTTAATTCGGTTGTCTTCTGGTTTTATGTTTTGCGTCTTCTGCGGATTCTTGTGAAGACTAGAACTCTTCTTGTCTTCTATTGCAATGAAAGATGTCTTAAACTAATATATTTAGCATATGTCTACGAAGAGATGAAATATGTTTAAACTAATATATGCAACGTAGTAATTACGATTGTCTTCACAAATATGAAAGATATACTAGACTTACATATCTATTCTTATTTCCTACACTTATTTACATTCTTACATGAACCATCCCTATATATGAGATATATATATATATATATATATATATATATATATTGAAAATAATCAAAATATATAAAATTACAAGAAAAAAGTGTACAAGATATTCCATTTAACTTTTATGCATATTTACAGTAATAATATTGAATACTTTTGACCTTTTTTATAAAATAAAAATAGAGAGAAATAGGAGTAAGTATAATTTCAAGTAAATGGGTGAAAAATTACAAAAAGTTCTTGTTGTTAGTGCTTCAAAAAAAAATATAAAAGAAAAGAAAAGAAGAAAGTTTGGCATATAATTAATTTGGAGTGATAACTATAGGAAGGGACGTGTATGCATCTCAACAATTACAATATTAATAATATTTCAGGCGACTTGATTTTTAAAGTAAGATTGTAGATGTTTTTGACCATTGTTCCTGCTCTTTTAAGCAGGTAGCCCACCCTAGCCGTTTTCCCTAAACCCGACCTAGTAAGTAGTAACTGCACTCCTCCTCCTACATCTAGCCCCTTTCCTACCCAATCCCATCGTCCCCAATTAGAAACATAAATTTAATTGTCTCTTAAGTCATTTTGTAATTATAATTTTATTTTGTAATCATTTTGATCGCAATGCCACCTTCAACAATTGTTCAATTAAAAACACCCATAATATATATTTTATATGCGGTGATTCGACCGATATTCCATTAAATAATACTACATTTTCAGCCAGTCATATGTAAAGTGGCCGTGTTGGAGATGGAGAAGAAGATTGAGAATTTCCATAAAAATTAGATTTTATAATGAACGCGAGATCCGTCGTTTCACATTTCATAAATGATAAACAACACAATTTTAAATGTGTGTACATTTAATCAGGCATGATGGACTTAACCGGTGGTGGATTGTTGACCAAACTTAGATTTAAAAAAAACAAAAAAAGAAAATCAATTCATTTGCTATGTTTTTGTAAATAATTATCTAGTGGGTTAAATCTAAAAACAAAGTTTTTATTGGGTTATAGTAGCGTATTCAAAATTATAAATGAAACCGAGAACAAAATAAAATAGGAGAGAAAATCGTATGTAGTATATTTATGTGTAAAATTCATGCAAATTTAACAATAATTATTAGGAAAAACAATAATTAGTTATAATCATAACTAAGATATATTAATAAAAAAGGATATAAATTCGAGTAATGAAATTTTCAAGTAATAACTCAATTTTTTTTTTCTAAATTTTTGTTATCATATCTGATTATCAAGTAATAACAAAAAAAGTAAAAATTAAAATTATTCTTATAAATCTTATTTATAATATTAGTCAACATTAATTAGTACTCATTAAATAAAAGACAAATACACTAATCTAACCTAATATTAGCTCGTTTTCCAAATCTAACCTAAAAATGGAACAAATACGTAATTAATGAATTGAATTCGTTTTCAACTCTAAACCGTGTCAACACTTGTGCAATTCATTTGAAAAGTTGAATAAAGTTAGATTTGAAAATGTATTCAATTTATTTATATTTTATGAATAATCATTTATTGGGTTAGATTTGAAAATAAGAGCTATTAGGTCAGATTAGAATATTTGCCCTATAGGTTTTAATTAAATCAAATAACCCTACTTCTTTTGGAGGAGCAGTAAAATAAATTAGAAAGTAAAGTATTTTAGACTTGAGTTTTCCCATCCAAATTGGCTGGAGAAACTTATGTTTTTTTAGAGATAATTTTTAATCCAAAAGGGATTTCTCTTGTGAATAAGAATTTCATTAGTATATATTAGAGCCGGTAAAATGAGTTTGATCCGATTGACTGGCCCGGTACCCGAAGTTTGGGTTAGATAGGACTTCAAAATAAGAGGCTCAAAAAAACCTGGGTCTACTAAAACAATGGATCGGCCTCGTTAAAGCAAGTTTGTTCTCAATGTTTTACTCTTTTGACATAAACAACTTAAGGTTTAGATGATTATAATCAAATTCCAAATATTTGAACATTATATCAAAAATAATATTCGATCAATTTTTTAGCCAATCAATGATAATATTGTGCCCACCAAAATCTAATGAGGAACTATTTAAAAAATGTCATATTTTAAGTTTTTTTTAGCTGTTAGGATCTCAAATCCTCCGACGACGAAATGGAGATCAGATCAATTGGCGCAGGTAAGTTTCAACAACTATAGATTGATCGGAGCTACGTATTTATGCAAGAGACATGAAACGAGTAATAGGAAAATGAATGAAATGACAGAATTCTGATTTTCGAGATAAAGACTGCGATTCGGAAATTGTTGCTGCCAAGCCGACAACGTTGAAAAATCATCCAAAGACGATGATGCAGCAATTGTTTCGTCATATATTGATTTTGGTTGGAGATTCCAGTCAATTCAACTCCATCCTAAAGGATCTGCTTCGTAAATTGAGGCCAGTTTTTGTCCTCATTTGTAGGAAAGACGGCTTCATGCAACTATGAATTGCTTAATTCGTGAGAAGATAGATATTATGCAGCTACTTGTAGTAAATACCACTTAGTACCTCATCAACATTTATGATGTTTTAAAAACTAACCTTGACGGGGTATCTTCATCCCAATTATAATAATAGGATAGAAAAGTAGTGTCTCTGAAACCCTAGGCGGCTAGGGTTTTTGGAGTTTCTCCTCCTTTCTTCTTGGAAAGGTGTTCTCTTCCCTTTTTTCTGAAGGGTTGTCGTCTTGTTGGGTGTGGAGTTGGGCGTTTCGAGTATGGATGCAGGCGAGATAGCCAACCGAGAGATGTGTTGAAGTTAACATGTGACGCCAGGAGAAGGGCGTGGTTACGACTGACGGAGGAAGCGGAAAGGGGTAGGGAAAGAATCGCAAAGGTGGTGGTTGGAAAAATATTCGCCAGGAAAATGGTTAACAAGGAAACTCTCAAAACAAATCTTCCCAGAATTCTGAGATCGAGAGGATGAATGGAAATTGAGATCGTAGGGCATAACCTATTTGTGATCTCTTTCTCCCTTGAGATGGACCGGATTACAGCGCTTGAGGAGGGTCCTTGGCATTTTTTCCAAGACCTGATGATTCTTAAACAGACTAAAGAGATGCAAACACCCCATGAAGTCTGCTTTGATGAAATATCGATATGGGTCCAATGTCATAACATCCCTATTTCATGCATGGAACCAAATATAATCCGTAGAATTGGGGAGAGAATTGGTGAGGTGAATGAAATTGATATGGATGAAGGTGGACAATGCGTAAGGAAATTTGCTAGAGTTAGGGTTACGAGGAAGATTGAATCCCACCTAATCCGTTGTGTCCCTCTAACTAATATTGG
This sequence comes from Salvia rosmarinus, assembly GCA_036937905.1. Lineage (NCBI taxonomy): Eukaryota > Viridiplantae > Streptophyta > Magnoliopsida > Lamiales > Lamiaceae > Salvia > Salvia rosmarinus. The sequence goes on from JAODLM010000166.1 coordinate 96,653, forward strand.
GGCTGTTAATGAAACTCTAATCCTATGTCAATACGAAAGGTTGCCTGACTTTTTGCTATGCGTGCGGGAGGATTGGACACATATCAAAAGATTGCCCCGACAGAGTGGCGAGAGATTCTAAATTCCAGTATGATTCTTGGCTTCGAGCAGGAAGGACAGCTCCTAATAGACGGAAGACTTGGACAGAGGAACATTCCTCTTCAAATAACAGTAGAGGACGAGAAGGCAATAGCATGAATGAAGGAAAAAATCTGATGGTATCAACATCGAAGGAAGATGATAGAATATTAGTAGAGACGGATAAGGAGATGTCTGAGTGGAAAGAGGACGAGAACCTAGCTGTGGAAGCTTTATCCAATTCGGGAGATATGAAAGTTGGAAGAAGCAGCGGGGTTTCTGGTGGGGGACGAACCGAGGTGGAACAGGAAGAGGGAAACGCAAATCTCATTGTGGAGGCTGAGGGGGACATTGAATATGTTTCTGTGGCTGAAAAGAACAAGAAAAAGAAGGGGTCTCCTTTGAAAACAAAGAGGAAAGGTCTGAGGGAGGGATGGAAAAGAAGAGCCCGAATGAATAAAGAGGAAGGAAAAAGTGACCTTTTGGAAAGTTGCAGAAAGAGAGCGGGGGGTCCGACCCGTGATCTTGATTCCGACTCACCAGAACCGAAACACCAAAGAGTAGCGCAAGTAGATGTCTTTAGCAACGATCGAACGGCGGAGGTTGCCTCGCAGCCCCGCCGAGCATTATGAATTGTCTAATCTGGAATGCACGTGGTCTGGGAAACTCACGTGCATTCCATGACTTACGGCAACTTCTTGCCGGTAATTCCCCAAGCCTAGTCTTTATATGTGAGACGAAGCTTGTTGCAAGTAGATGCGAGTGGTGGAAAGTTGTTCTTGGTTTTAAAGGTATGTTCGTCGTTGATGCAGTTGGACATAAAGGGGGGCTTGCGCTTCTGTGGGATGATAAATCTGACGTGAGTATTATGTCTTATTCATCGGGTCATATTGATTGTATTGTGAACTGTATGGAGGGACAGTGGCGCTTTACGGGTTTTTATGGAAATCCAGTTACGGATCTTAGAAAATTCTCGTGGGATCTTATGCGGCGACTGAGTAATGTGGATCAGTCTAGGGAGCTCCCTTGGTTGTTAGGTGGGGATTTTAACGAAATCATCTATGACTCTGAGAAGAATGGAGGCCGTCCACGTCCTTTGGCTCAGATGGAGCTGTTTAAAGCGGCGATCTCTGACTGTGGGCTGCATGAGATCGCTTACCCAGATCTGGAATTCACTTAGAGTAATAAACGGGAGAAAGGTATTATGTTCGAAAGACTGGATAGGTTTCTGGGGAACTCTAGGTGGCAGCAGGTATTCCCGAACACACATTCGAAAGTTCTTGATTTCCATGGTTCTGACCATCGTCCTGTCCATTGTTTTCTGAATCTACAAGATAGAGATATGGGGGTTCGGGGGAAAAGCCGCTTCTATTTTGAGGAAAAATGGATGCTTGAAAAAAGCTTTGCCCCTGACCTCATGTGTGAACTGAAAAATCTGCAAGGAGAGAAGAACCTCCCTGGTTTGCTCGAGAGGTGCGCTGGTTTTCTGAGCCAGTGGTCGCGTCTCTATTTCAATAAGGAGGGGAAAGATATTGGGAAACTCAGGAAAGAGAGACAGAAGCTTATGAAACAAGCAGGCAACCCAGATACGAACCAGAAAATTATGCATATCAGCAGGAAAATCGAGAATGCTGTCGAGATTGAGGCTGCCCATTGGCAACAAAGGGCAAGACTAAACTGGTTGGCCAACGGTGATCGGAATACGCATGCGTTCCATGCAAGAGCTTCGCAGAGGAGAAGAAAAGATGCCATCCGTTTCTTAAAGGACGAACGAGGGGTGATTTTTAAAAAGGAGGAGGATAAAGCTGGGATTATTAGGAAGTTCTTCAAGGATCTTTTCAATTCTAATGAGCCTGATCAGAAGGATGTTACAGATGTGATAAAGAATATTAGAGAAAGTATCTCTACGGAGGACTACTCCCTTTTGAATCGGCCTTTTGAGGCAAAGGATATTAAAGAAGCTGTTTTTGACATGCATCCTACGAAGAGCCCAGGCCCGGATGGTTTTAATGCACGCTTTTTTCAGCGTTTTTGGCCAAGTATTGGTGATTTTGTGACGACGGAAGTCCTGGCTATTCTGAATGATGAGGCTCAGATGAATGAGTGGAATAACACAATCTTATGCTTAATCCCAAAATTAGCAAGCGAGATGGTATCCGATTTCGGACCTATTAGCATGTGTAATACAAGTTATAAAATTGTCTCCAAAGTGATAGCTAACATGATTCGCGGTCTTTGGGACGAGTCATTGATCGTGCTCAATGCGCTTTCATTAAGGAAGACTTATTACCGACAATGTGTTGGTTAGCTTTGAGTGCCAACATTGGATTCGTAAGAGAAGGAAGGCGGCAGGATGGATACTGCCGCTCTCAAATTGGACATGAGCAAAGCGTCGATAGGGTTGAATGGGTATATCTAAAAGCGGTTCGAACGACTTGGATTTCGATCGCTTGTGCAAGTTGATTATCTTGTTGTGTGTCATCGGTAAAATTCTCGCTTCTCCTTAACAAGAAAGTTTATGGTTCTATTACCCTTCCCGAGGGCTCGACAGGATCCTCTTCGCCACTCCTTTTGTGATCTGCACTCAAGGATTCTCATCTCTTATTAAATCTTTCGAGAGGTGTGGTAGAGTGGAAGGAATCCCAATCCGCCTCGGAGCTCGGTGTTTCCATCTTTTTCGCGGATGACACCTTCATTTTCTTCAAAGCCACCCCGAAGGTGCAGCGCCATCAAGGAGATCCTGCAGTGTATGAGCGCGCATCGGGCGACTTATCAATCGAACCAAATCTTCTATTTGTTTCACCTAATACTCCCGCAGTGTATGGGGGATAGGGTCAAGCATATTTTAGGTGTCAATCTTGGCGGTGGTCCGCAGATGTATCTTGGGATGCCGCGTTCTCGCGCGATAGAAACGTATTCAGTTTGTCTATATCAAGGATAGGATCCAACGAAACCTGTTTGAGTGGAACCAAAGAGAGTTTTCTGCTGGGGGAAAAGAGGTTCTCTTGAAGGCGGTCATCCAAGCTATTCCGACGTATGCTATGCAATGCTTCCGGCTGCCTAATGCTATTTGTAATGACATTAACCGTATGTGTGCTGCGTTTTGGTGGGGTGATAAAGACGAGAATAAAAGCATTCACTGGTCGAAATGGAAAGAGATCTGTAAGCCGAAAGAGTGGGGTGGTATTGGCTTCCGGGATTTGGGTGACTTTAACCGAGCCCTTTTGGCTAAGCAAGTTTGGAGAATGTTGTCTAATCCTGTTTCTCTTGTCACACAAGTGTTTAAGGCAATACTTGAAATGGAGATATCCTCTGTCCCCTAAACCCGAATTGTTCATTTGTTTGGAGATCTCTTATGTGAGCGGTGAGGCAGTGGAACGTGGCATGAGATGGAGAGTGGGAGATGGTAGTAGAATCTATACCTTCAGGGATCGATGGGTGCATGGTTTGAACGAGGGGAGGGTGGTTTGCAGAAGGGCTGATCTGAATAACTTAAGTAAGGTGTCGGATTTGATCGACAGCATGGGTAAATGGGATGAAGCTAGGCTACAAAGGGAGTTTGCTAAGCATGAATGTGATGGTATTCTCTTGACGCCTATTGGGGAGAAGGGTAAATCTGACGAACGCTTCTGGAAGTTTGAGCAAAACGGTATGTTCTCGGTCAAATCAGCATATCTTCTATCTAAGGGGTATTATGAGAACCACCCGCATACGAGCACCACGGATCAAAAAATTTGGAATAAGCTAATTTGGTCGCGATCTATCCCTCCCAAAGCAAAGATCTTTATGTGGAAAGCTTTCTTGGACCACATCCCCACAGCTGGAAATCTCAAGCATCACCATGTTCCGATCGATGGTACATGCGAGATATGCAAAGACAGGTGGGCGACAACGGAACACTCCCTTTTTTATTGCCCTCGTAGCATTTTCAGTTGGAAACATAGCCGGTTTTGGAAACTCCTCCGTCAAGCAAAGGACCTGAGGCTTATGGATATTGCTTTAGCGGTTTGGAATGAGTATGATAGGGATGATTTTGATCTTTGGTGTATCATGCTGTGGCAAATGTGGAGGGCTATCTGTAAGGACGCTCACGATAATGATAAGAGTTTTGAGGGGATTTCGGAAACTGTCTGCACGGCTTTACTTGAGTATTACAAGAGTGCGCGACCAAAGTTTGAAGCTGCTTCAAAGCTTGGTGTTTCCTGCGGTGCCAGGAAGTGGCTGCGACCTAAAAAAGGTAGCTTCCGGGTTGATGTGGATGCCCTTCATAATATCGGAAAAAAGGCTTTGGTGTTGGTATTATCATTCGGGACTTCGAAGGTAGAATCATCCTTGCCAAATCTCAGCAGACGGCGCCATCCACAAGCAGCATGCTTGCCGAGATCAAGGCTGTTATTTTTGGCATTGTATGTTGTGTGGAGAATGGCATTTCTCCTGTTGAGGTATTTACTGACTCTATCTTGGCTGCTCGACTCATGGCTAAACCAGAGGAGGATAAATACTTGCTTCCTGATGAGGTTTATGATATACTTGTGGATGCTCGATCGAACTTTTTGATTGGTATTGCTCATATGTATAGATCGGCAAATAAGGCGGCTCACTCTCTTGCGCAATACGCTCTAAAATGTAATCGTCCAGTTTGTTGGAACGATAGTTTTCCTAGTTGGTTAGTCGATCTTGTAAAAGATGACTTGTTGAATTAATTTATGGTTTTGTGTTTTCAAAAAAAAAAACATTTATGATGTTTTATGTTTGTATCCTAACGTAAGTATATTGACAAATCAGACCCTTACGTTTTGAATGAGTTCGCAGTTGTGTCCTAATGACCGGATTCAGGTCCAAATTGCCTTGCTAGCATCCAGAATGCCACATAATTTACATGTAAAATTAAAAAATAAAATAAAATCTAATAAAGAGACAAAACAATGTCTTTATTGTTGCCAACTCAGATTTTTTTTTCATCTATATTTACTCTCTATCTCTTCATCTTGAAATTGCAACATCAATTTTAAAAGGAAAATGGATAGGAACTTTGCGCCCTCCCCTTCGACTCTGAAGCTTTGGACCCGCCACAAGCTCATTTACGATGTGGTGGCTGTTTTCTCGAAGAACTACAAGAATTTGTGAAAGTTTTCATGCAGATCTTGCAGCTTTGGAGTTAAAGGAGTGAACGCCCTACTCTAGAATTGTGAGTTTCTCGAGGAATTGTCGGTGAATGGTTGTTATGTATCACCAATGGAGCCAACGCAGAGTCAACTCGATTAGGTAAGGCGGAGGGGGCGCCAAAAATGATCTATCTAAAGGATCTCTGTAATGCGCAATGCTTCACGTAGCTAATTGCTGCATCGAAGAAATTGAAGATTTTGAAGCTGTTTGGGTGTTCCGGTGATTGGGATGAATTGCTCGAAGTGATTGTCGATAGAGTCATGGGGCTCATGGAGGTTCATTTCAAGAGGATTCAGGTCGGTGATTTAGAGCTTTCCGCCATTTCAAACTTTGCAAATCTTGAAATTCTGCATTTTGGTAGAAACTGCTGAGTGGACGAACATATGACTTATGACTGTTGTCGAGAAATGTATTTCAAAATAGAAAAGAGAAAAGAAAATGAAAAAGATCTGAGCTGGCAGCAGTAAACGTGAATCGACAATGTTCGTGTTTATTTTAGATTTTATTCATATATTTTAGTTTAATGTGTAAATGATGTGGTTTTTTTGTGTGCTAATTAGGCAAAACGAGCTCGAATCCGGTCATCACGACACGATTGTGAACTCATTTAAAACGTTATAATCTGATTTGTCAATATACGTAGTTAAAACACGAATGTAAAAAACAGTAAACATTGGGGATGCTAAGTGCTATTTACCCGAGAATCGAAGATACATGATATGTGTCATTGTCACGATGTGTAACTCATTGGACAATCTATGAGTGTTCTTTTGAAATTGATGTGAGTTATTGGTTTATGTACGATAAAGGGTTGTCAATGAGCGGATTTTACCCGATCAGAACCAAAAAATAAGTATAGTTTCGATTTTGGAACCGATCCATTAGATACCGGATTCGGTCCGAACTCGAACCATCAAACTATGAGTCCGGGTCGGGTAGTTACTCAGATGCTAAAATGATGACCAATTTACATGATTTTTTCATAACTTAATAAAAAAACAATTAATTAGTAATAAAATATCTAAAACACATTGAGTACATCAGAAAATAAAACAAGTGTTGGACCCGATCGGACTTGAAACAATCGGGTGGGATTTGGAACCAGAATCAGAACTGCTGTTAATTGGCTATGAATAATTTTGGATTGATCTGAGTAAAAGTTGTCTATTGACAAGCCTACTACGATATATGATCTTTGGTGAGAATCGATCTCTCCGGGGCTCGAGGAAGCTGGGAAGAAGATCCTTGAGGATTGTCTAACTTTTTTTTTTCAGGAGCCAAAATTCTACTTCTTCTGTTGAAATCGGAGAAGACGGTGGAGCAGCGGAGCAAGATAGCAACAGACAAAGAAAATCCCATTTTTATGGTTGTAGATGAAATATTGGGGGTACATTATTTAGAACACATACTTAAACTTAGAATATTGCATTTCTTCATAACTTTCATAGTTTCATACAACAAAGGAATTTGAGAAAAGATAATTTTCACTGTGTTTCTTGTTTTGTTTACTTGAAATCCCTATATGTGTCTGCACGAGTTTGTAAGCATGCACGGCGAAACACTCTCATGTTTTAGAAAAAGGTATTTAGCTCATTCTTGCATCTAGGGATATCAACGGACGATCTTTACCCGGACCGATCCGGAACCGTTCAAAGCCCATTAAATTTTAAAACAACGATTCCGGTTCCAGAACCGCTTGGACCCGGACCGGTCAAGACCCGACCCGTTTTGTCCGGTTCCGGTCCGACCGGGTCAGTTTTTTTTTTTCAAATTTTTTAATTTGAACATTACATATTCACTTTTTCTGTAAGAGCATTTTACGTTGGCGGTGTACCAATTTTCACTAATTTTTTAAAATCATTTTTAACTACTACGAATTAAAATAGATAATGTAATATGATTTCCCTAAAGAAATTCATATTATGATCATATATATTAGGATTAATTGCATGAGGCGCGCCGCATATAAATTCATGGAGTATATGCTGATGATTACTTAGTTCTATAAAACAATAAATTGATTTAGAAATATTTAATATACACAATATTCATTATTTGTAAATTTTAATATCAGTTGATGGATTAAACAATATAAATTATGTCTCTGGACGTGAATAGGTGTGTAGAGATCGTTTGGCATGAGATTGTCCCGGAGACGAGAGAATCACCTTTAAAATGGTGGAATGGATTAAGAAATATAGTAAATTGGGAGGTCAATAATTTTTAATTTTTAATTTTTGAGTTGATATGTGGATATATTTTAAATGTAAATATATTTGTATTGATGAAATGCAACAAAAGTCCAATTGCTAAATTATTTATTTCGCATATTTACAATATATAGTCTCGGTCTTTCAATTTACAAAAGTCCAAAAGTTTTGTGATGCAACACGACGAACGATGAATGCAACACGACGAACGATGAACACTTGAGGAGGCGACGACGAGCGATGAGCCACCGAGGAGGCGTGAGTCACTGAATTTGTGAGGAAGAAAGTAGAGGTTTGAGAGAAGAATTGGGGATTTAGGAGTAATGGGAATAAGGCCGGTGGGTAACCGGTTAGAACGGGTAATACCGGTCCGGATCCATAATTTGATGGTCCGGATCCGTCCGGTTTAGTATTCTTGGGCGATTTCGTAACCGTAACCAATACTAAATTACGGTTATGGTCCGAGTAAAGACCGCCTGTTGACATCCCTACTTGCATCCATCATTTTGCGATTAGTAAAATCGAGACGAGATGCAATCCTCTAATCGGGATATGGATGACCTTTCTAATTCCATTCAAGATATCAAGAGGCTGATGTTCTTGGAAAGGTTCTTCTCTAAAATGTGTTGGAAAATTATACAATGCAGTACAAAACTTGCGGACGATTCTGACTCGAAAAAAGCAAATGTAGGAGATCAAACTAAAAGAACTTGAAAGCAGTAAATACAATAACCGTATTCTAAAGCCGAGTCGAGGAGGCATCTTTTCACAAGACGAGATACACCCCGGTAGTGCTCGCGTTTTTGGCGTATCGTCCCCAAAGATAAACCGGCAGCGTCTCGTCGGTGGCGACCGCAGACCAACGAGCTCCGACAAACTGGAACGAGACGAGGACAAAGCTTGGACACGAGCTAAGTATGCAGAGAGTTTGGAATACTGGAATGCAGGTTGACAGTCATGCTGGAGTCAACACCCGTATTGATGTCGGGTGTTACGAAGTTATGTCCCCCATTGAGTGCAGAGGGGGTTACACGGCGGTTTCTGGAGACAAGTGGGAGTTACACCCACGTTTCCCGCAGAGCCATCATGTCGGAACGTTACCAACAATTACGATGAATCTGGACAACGCGTGCGTCCAGATTCATTAGACGTATCCGGACGTCTCTTCAAGTGCACAGCAGGCCCAACAGATTGGGCCACACGAGTTGAGCCTCGGACCAACTCCGTCTTTGGGCTCGATCAAACGTTGATCCAAAATATACAGGCAAAGGGCCACGGAACAGGCCCACGAAACAAGCCCACGGAACAGCCCAAGATCCAAGATCCACGATCCACGGACCAAGGAGTTGGACTGGACTGGACAGAACCGGACTGGGCCAGGACCCGGGCGTGGGCGCGTGTGCGCTCGTGGACTTTCCAGCCCATCACTTGTGCACATAATTATACTAAGTGTTCAATGAACCACTTAAGTAGACAATTAATGAATGTACATTAATCAATGTGGGATAATGATGAATTAATCTCCTTAAGCACATAACTCTATGTTTAAATGACCAACTTTGATCCACTAATTCTCACTCACCGGAAATCGGATTTGAGAATGTGAATATACCACGATCATATGCTCGAAACGTAGATCGATCATATGCCATTTAATTTCATAAAATTAAACGTCACGTTACTCAAAATATTGATCAAAGTAGCTTCCTGACAACTTGACCACACATATATATATATATATACACGTTGATTTCAACAAAATGAAAATTATAGCTTTGTTGGGGATGACAGGCATTGGTAAAACTACCTTTGTTGGAAAATAGATATTGAAATTGTTATTTGTGAAATTAGTTGTTTGTTTTTATTTGAGTTGCTGGAGATGTTGTAGTAAAAAACTCAAAATTGATAACCGGCTTGCAGACTGAAACAAAAGCCATCTGCACAACAAAAAGAGATGTTCAGTTTGATACATGAGACTGAGAGGGTATTTGGCTGAGCTTATAAGCTTCCCAAAACAGTTTATAAGTTGATTTTTAAGCTTAAAAAACAGCTTATAAACTGTTTTTGAGAGCTTATAAGCTCAGCCAAACACCCTCTGAATATGTCCTGAAAAATAGAGATAATAAGCATTACCTAGACCTTAATTACAAAAGCAATTCAACTTCTACAGAAACTGATGGCTGCATGGGAAGTGCATTTTTGGGCTGAAGAGAAAAGTAAGATTTTGGAAATCTCAACGGCTGCGAAAAAATTCTAGTGACAAACTAATGAAGTAAAAAAGAAAACTATAAGGTGGTGTTTACTTTGCATGATTAGATTGTATAGATAAAATTAATCTAACTTAATCAAGTGTTTACTTTTAAGGATTAATATTTGAGGATATCCCAAAGCCTGAGATTATTTTAATCATTTGAATTGTACTTCATTAATTCTAATTCAACCAATATAGGTAGGATTGAAATTATCCTCCAAATAAAAAGAGATTTTTTTATCCCAATTTTAATCCTTCACTAATCATTTGTAGTAAACAAAGGATTGATAGATAAAAATTATCTTATCACATATTTAATCTATCAAATAGTCAATCCTTCAAATGCTAATCATGAAAAGTAAACACTCCCTAAAAAGATCTAAAGATGGATTGCACCTTCATTTGCTTTCTTCCGATAATCACAAACTATATACAACATAATACAAATAAATTAGTGTGCAGGTGTTGATTTAATAATAGAATAATTAATATCTTAAATCAAAAGTTTTAAATTCGGATCGATCGTCATGTGATCTTCTAGAAATTATTTATCAAACAGAAAAAATATTTAACTTTTAACTAGCTATATAACACTATGTAATCTAAAAGAATTTTGAGGATGTATTCATAATGTACAAAACTGACTCACAGCGGCTTCGCAACAACGATGTTGAATTTTTTAGAAAGTTTCTAAAATTCGAAGTGAAACTCATGCCCAATAATAAATATATTTGTAATTTATAAATATATTTGAATTCGAATGCCCATCCATCTCAAATAAAAAAATTTGTAGAAAAAATTACTTTATAATATCAAAACAATACAAATAACAACAAAAGAATGAAGCAATACTTTTGTGCTTATCATGCACTTTCCCCCCTCCCACCACAGTAGAATCAGATGCTGTTTCAACTCTCAAACCCTAAACCTCACATAAATTATTTCGATAATTTCATCACAATTTACTTTCATTTTGATGTAAAGAGAACACAGAGATTAAAGTAAGAATTCGTTGATTCAGTCTCAAATGGCGTCGTCTGAAATCGAAATCGTTACGGATCACAACGAACAGAAGCCTGCCAATGGAAACCCTAATGAAGTCCATATCGTCGACGTCTACTCCGCCGCAGCCTATGGAGACTTCGAGAAGCTGCGGAACTTCGTCGAGAACGACAGCGTTTCTGTCTCACGTCCTGACGGCAACGGCTACTACCCCCTCCAGTGGGCTGCCCTCAACAACTTTGCCGACATTTGTCAATACATTATTGAAGTATTTTTAATGAATTGAGCGGTTTCCGGTTAAAATGTGTTCAGTTTTCGCTGAATTTGGAATTTTACGCGATATTTTGGGTTTGCCAGAGAGGTGGAGAAGTGAATGCAAAGGATGATACGGGACAGACGGCACTGCATTGGGCTGCAGTTCGAGGATCGATTGCGGCTGCAGATGTCTTGCTGCAGAATGGGGCGCGTGTTGAGGCTGATGATTTGAATGGTTATCGGGTAATGCAGGCATTTTAATTTTTTCTAAAAATTGGGAACTGATGATGGTTATAAAGTTGTTTATTGTCTTTTGTTATTTAAGAAGAAGATGCGTGGAATGATGCTGAAGACCGAGTTTTTATTTTTCCCTATTCTGGGGCAGCTTTCACTTGGTGTCGATAGTAGTGATTTTCTCTTAGTTGGCGTATCTTAATCATGCGATAAAATTGAGTATAACAAAAGAAGAAACTTGCCGTAATTGCATGCTCAGACTTGTCTGGATTGTAGTTATGCCTGGAGGTATCAGCAGAGGCTAAATGGTTAATCATGTTTTTGATTTGCTATGCGCAGCTCTCTTTCTCGCTCTGACACGGACACACGGTTTTATTATTGGTCTGTGATTTATTTTGGAATTTCTCTGGCTGCGTGATGTTCTTGGTCTATTTACATTTTAGTCTCAGAATCGATAGTTAAACAAAATATCAACATTTTATTAATTGATTTCATTCATGCATGTTGCTTTATGTTAAAGTCTAATAAATATTTTAGAACAGGCAGTTCATGTTGCTGCTCAGTATGGCCAAACAGCATTCCTGAATTACATCCTGGCTAAGTATCACGCAGATTTTGATGCACTGGACAGTCATGGAAGGAGTGCTTTGCACTGGTGTGTAAATGATCCTATGACTATCTTATGTAGTTACACTATATTTTGTGTGAAAATGTGTTTGCAACTACTTTTGGTGCTTATTGGCTCTCTTTTTGTGTATAAAAACTATCCTGACTTTATCTTCTCTTGCTTTTGAACAGGGCTGCTGTTAAAGGGTTTGCTGATACTATTAGATTGCTTTTGTTTAGAGATGCGTCCCAAGGAAGACAGGATAAAGAAGGTAGGGTGTAATGTATTTTAAGGTGTTCTGAGCTACATAGGACAAGGGCAGATAATATTATAAAGTGATAACTACTGTTAACTAAATAGAATGATCCTTGGATAAACTTCACTGTTCATTTCTACTGTCAATTATGGCATGCTGTTACTTATTCTTTATGATTTGCACATGCAATCTTTTGTTAGCATCCTTTTGTTGTACTAGCCTTGTAGTTCAGGATTTTAGTTTTTTTTTTTTTTTTGTCATTAAATACAGAAATTTTAAAGGCCGCGTCACGGATTTTAGTTTTTTAGATACGCTAACTGTAGTTAATTCCTTTTGTCCGTACTCCGTACAACATTGAAATGGGAGAAAGGCTGTTTTTGTCTCTATATTTTCCTTTTCGTTCTGCTGGGAATTTTTTTAATGAGGAATCAATAGAGAGTATTTTCTAGCTACTCCAAAGAGCTTGTTTTTGGAGAATACGAGCTAATCGAGGGATAGAAAAGTTAGATAGATAATGGGGTTTATCAAAATTGTAAGCATTGCCTATAGCCCATTGCTATAGTTTTTTGGGATAATTTTCATGCCTGCCAACATATTCTTTGCAAAATTGTGAATGTTGACACAATTGATTATCACTTCAGAGGCTAACTTTTTGATTAAACTAGATTCAAGACTTCTTGGAGACTATTGACTGATGTACAAATTGTTTAAAATTTGTCGCTATGTTTTGATGCCATTTTTTAGGCGGGCATTTGTATTCCAAAGTAATGTCCCAGAGACACAACAAAACAAATTCACGCTCTTCGAACCATTTACCTCCTTATAACTCACATAATAAAATTACTAAGTACAGTATATTTTTGGCTTGATTTATGCTGTGTTGATGCTTATTACTTTTTTTGGCTAGGTTGTACACCTTTGCATTGGGCTGCATTGAGAGGAAATGTTGAGGCATGCAGTGTGCTTGCACATGCAGGTTCTAAGGAGGAATTAATGGTAAAAGATAAGGCGGGGAAAACTCCTGTGGAGCTTGCTTCTGATAAAGGTCATCGGCATATCGCTCTCTTCCTTGTATGTAACTCCATTGGTACTTGCAATAATTTCATATCACATTGCTTGTGGAGACAAAAATGATTTATCATTTTGTGGACAAAGTTCATATGTTCCTTTTTCGAGAGAAAGCATTACAAATGAGTTTAGCTTTGTGTGCTACTGCTGTCTTGATTGTTATGTGAATGTGCTGTGATGTGTAGAGCTATGAGCTTGAGTGCTGTTGTTGTGGATGTGGTGTTATTTTTATTGGCATTATCATTATTTATTCTGGCAGTGTTTCTGGTAGCGGCTACTGTTTTGACTTGGTCAAGCATATTGGTATTGATGACCGAGTAAAGATCAAGAAGTCATCAATCCATTGATATTTCTGTATAGACTAGGCATGAGTAGTAGAGATCAGTTCAGGTGGGTGTGGTGAAGGATGGCTTGCTTCATTTCAATTTTCTATGCTATCCATTTGAACATTTGGTGAGTTTCTGTATGTGTAGATCTCTGAAGAGCAAACTGAATCCTCATGAACAGCAATAAATACTGTTCATAATCCCTTTTTGTTGTGATATCTTTATTTCTGCTCCATATTTCTGAAACTTCTGATGTTTCCTTGTAAGACCTGTTCACATCATCATCAGATTGACACTGAATGGTTTGATCTGATGTAGTCAAATGCATTGAGGGCAAGAAGCAAGGATTGGAAACACACAATATGCTCTAGACATGATGGAAGAATTGGTTATGCCCCAGTTCTTTTCTCATTAGTGGTTGTAAATGTGATACTCTTCATTAGCTGTGTCCTTTTTGGTAAGTTGACACGTGTTTTTCAGTTTAGTGTTTCAGTTACCTTGCTGATCATTATTCTTTATTGTGCTAGCTCCTAATCTAACAAAAGTTACTGCAATTGTTGGACTTTGGGGATGGACGGGCGTGTCTTTAGCTGTTGGCTCTTTGGTCATGTTTGCCCGGTGCAGTAGGTTAGGCTTCTATATTCATATAATCATGATATTAACTGATCATGGAGAGTCCAAATGTGTGTTAGTGTTTGAAGTGAGGTACTATACTATACCTGTATATCATAAGCACAAGAGTCGATACTGTAAAGTACGAGAAGTGTTACTTTTACTCTGTTATGCATAGACTATTGAAAAAGATCCAGAAATGGTTTTGAGAAATTTTAGAGGAAGAAGGGATTGTTTCTTTTATACAGTATTGATATCTATCAACACCAAAGTAAGGGCTGAGTTCAAGTTAAACAAAGGAAAAATATTTCCTGAGCTGTATTTTTATTTGGAAAAGTACATATCTGAGGCCATCAGTTTTTTCTATAACTTTGAATCCTTTTATTTTTAATTGCCCTGCAGTTTTATTCATAAACTTTGAGGGCAGGAGCCTAAATTTTTTAGTGCAAATAAGAATGCAAGGAAATGACATTTATGAATGAGAGTAAATGGACCCTGTTCTAGACTTCTAGTGGAATAGAATTACAAGGCTTGATGTTTATGAACAATATTATAGGGTCTCAATTCAGATAGACTGAAACTTCTTTCTTTCTTTTTATCTTCATCTTATATTTTGAAACAGTCTTAACCTTTTTCCTATAACTAAAGCTTTTGATTGGAAGTTAAAGTTAGTAATAATGTCTCACATTTTACTGCAGTAAAGATCCAGGTTATATAAAAATTGGAACTGCTAACCATTCTGATGCTGAGGTACTGATCTCCTTCTGATTTACATTATAAGGTTAAATTGCTCCGTCAAAATGTTAGTTACCTTTATTTGGGAACTGAGTTGACTCTGTATATCGTGCAGGATCCTTTATTGAGCATTGATTTGAATAGCAACTGGAATGGACATTGGTCCCAACTCTGCCCTACCTGCAAGGTTCCTCTATAATACCGTATTTTCAAATCTGAATGGATTGTTAACTGCCGTTCTCTTGTGGAAAATCTTATGATGAATAGTGGCTTAAATGTTCTAATAATTGGGTTATGTCTAATTGGATATGCCTGCTAGATAATAAGACCGGTTCGCTCTAAGCATTGTGCCATATGTAGACGCTGTGTGGAGCAGTTTGACCACCACTGCCCTTGGATCTCAAATTGTGTGGGAAAGGTACATGATTTTATATTTCTTGAATAATGAGCTATTTGGCTTCTTTGTATGCAATTATATGTGGACCAGTTTTAAGCTTAGCTGCCTTGCTTCTCTTGATGCCAAGATATTTTCCATAATTTATGAGAAACTAATTCTCGATAATATATACTTACTTTTCATCTGTATTTTCAACCTTCTCATGTTTTGATTGATTTCATAGTACTTTTGATATAACGTGGTATTTGCCCAGCACTTACTCTGGATTTAATGCGGGCTGCTATTGCTTTTCCTTTGTTGAATACTTAAATGTAAAAAAACCCTTTATATACAGCTTGTACACCTTGGTTGGTGCATGTCTGTACATTCTTGATTACCAAAAAGAGAAATAGTGTACTAATTCATCTAACTTTCGAATATTGGGAGCTGATTCTTGTGTTAAAAAATCTGGGAGGGATAGTTGGATCCGTCACTTGAGAAATCTGAATGAACAACTGTTATGCCCTTTAAATAAAAGGCATAAAATCTGAGATTGTACGGTTTGTACTTGCTTCTTACCCCAATTCAGTTTGGTGTAGTCTGAGACATGGAGACTTCTGTTTCCAGATTCTCTTGGATGTTTGATTTTATTCTTTTTATGTTTGTTTTGTTTTTGTTTACTTAGTTAACAGAAAATTGGATCTAATTCAAGTAGTTTTCTTTCTCTTGACTAGTTTTCTCTTTCTTATTTTCGTCTAAGTTTTCATTCTTAGCACTTCATGTTTGAATTTGCAGAGGAACAAGCGGGACTTTGTTGTTTTTCTCTGCTTCGGAACCATAACAGCATTAATTGGTGGGGCAGTTGCTTTACAAAGTATGTTCGAGCAAATGCTTATCTTCTAACTGTTAATTGTAGAGCTAGACGATATTGAAATGTTCTGAACCTTTTTGTGTGAACTTTGAATTCAGCATTAGAGTATCAATAATACCTTTCTTGATTTGCCTTTTCTTATCAAATATTAAAAATGTCAATTCTGGATTGGAAGGGTCCCTCACAGAGGACTTCAAAGTTTAAACTAATAGTGCCAGATTCATAAAGCTTGTTTGAATTGGTTCAAGCTCCAATGGATGTCAGATCTCTTAGCAGCCACTTTCAGTTACTTGCCTGGTGATTGTGTTTGGACTTCAAATACACTTAACACTGAAGTTGTTTGAAACCCTAGGTTTGATCCCTGGCCTAGATCCAAAAGTCTCTACCCTCATCTTATTGCACAGATCAAAGTGCTCGGCCTGGACTTTTTTATATAAAATACAAAGATTTTCGTCAAGTTAATGTCCGAAACCTATTGCTTACACTTGGGCTTGGAATATTTTTATGTTGATACCCTGACCACATCTTGACTAATCTTGGAACTTTTCTCCTGCTAATTTTGGAAAAAGAAGTTAGGAATTAATATGCTAAAGTTGGAGGTGTATTTCTGAAGATTTTAACGAGTATAACTGTAGAAGTTCACTACTGATTTTCAAATAAAAACTCAGATTCAGATGGGCATATGATTTCACACATAATTACTGTTTTGATTTCACACATAATTACTCAGGAATCTGGACATCTGTACTACCCGTGCCAACTGGTAAATCCTGGAGCCATTTTGTGTTGGTTAACTATCCTGGTATCATTGCTTTCCTGGTTATGGATGCTGGTATCTTTGTTGCTTCAGCAACTTTATTGTCAATGCAGGCTACACAGGTGAAAATTTATTGTCTTACAGTTTCATAATCTATTCTATTTCTAGTAGTCACTAGACTTTTCCAATATGGCTGGTCTATGCATGTATCTTTTGACTAAATAGCTGCTTAGGTCTAGAGTTTGTCACTGATTACTCTTGCCGTAATGAAATTAAAAATGAAAATATTATTTTCTCGATACTATGATCATTTCCATCGATCCTGTAGACTGTCAATAATTTTCATGCGTCTGCTAACAGTCTGCTCAATTATATGTGCAGTTATTGTTCCCAAAGAGAAAATGAGCTGAAGTATTAAGAACATAAGACATAACATGTTAATCATATACAGTTGGTTGGCCCTTGAATGTGTAACCTTCAATTTCTTTTCTACATTCCATCTCTTCTAATCTTTTTTAGTGGATGTTTAAAAGCATGTTTGCCTATAAAAGTTTGATTTTGTTCAAATAGAGCTGTAATTTGCCTGCAAAACATCCAACTGTGGAAAGTGATTAGCAAAGCCTATGAAGATCCATCTAATCTTGTACATCTGTGCCTTTTAGAAGTAAATTCTTCAAATTTTGTTGTTGAATTCATTGTCCATGAGTTTATTAGTTATCTGCATTCTGCTCTGATGCCAAGAGGCTTCCGTGGTGGTAAAGAAGAGGCTCTCATCCTTTTCTTTTGCAGATTGCTCGAAATATCACCACAAACGAACTGGCGAATGCAATACGTTATGGGTATCTTCGGGGCCAGATGGACGCTTCGAACCCTTATAATCATGGGTGTTGGAGGAATTGCTCGGATTTCGTAATAAATGGTTACACGGAAGACAGCGAGATTGCTTGGCCTCCCTTGCAGCAGGTTGCCAGATAGTATATATGAGATACAGAAGCCCCTGGATGCAGGATTGTTGTTACATAATAGACTAATGTAACTGGGTGTTGATAACCTCTTGTATAATGCAGCATTCAGATAAAAAAGAACAAGTTGATGTGAATACAAATGTGTTTCTCAAGTAATTATAATGATTATTCTCTGAGTTGGAAGATCTTTTGCAAACACTATTATTGTAATATCTATCAATTATGATTTAGACAGGGTTATATGTATTGATATCGTGTTAGCAACACAAAAAATTCTTCCTCAATTTTCTCTCTCTTCGCTTTTCTTCATATTGAATATTCAACACTACTTTTAAAGAGAATGAAACTCAACTAGGTGCTGGGAACTTTATTTGGGTCCTGAAACTTGGTATTATGTGGAATTGAATTGAATTCTTCGACTCTTTGTTTCATTCAATTAGATAATTGAATTTTGCATTCTGCTATCATTGAGTTTTGTCATTTTGGAGATACAATAATAATATAGTACAAAGGGCAGGATGTATCAAACTAAACGAAAGCGTACTAGATGTTTCAACGCAAACGATTAGCTATATCAATTTCTACTTCATCTTAGAATAAATTAACCTAGATGCATGAATTAGACAGTGCTAAATATAATAACTGTCCAAAATTAATTTCACTAGAGAATAAAAAGGTGGAGAGATAATGGGGGAGTGTACAATGTCGTACTACTTCGAATCTAAGATTTAGAAAGATTTTGGATACCGAAAATGTAGGGAAAACTGATTTTAACCCTCTCCCGAGGATTTATCTTGGATGTTTAATTCACCATACATTGATTATATACCTAGCATGCACCTATATAATTAATTGTAACACGTTGGTGTTTTCTCGTGTTTACCTTCGAATTTGTCAGGCAACAATTGGATCAAGACTCGTGCTTTGATCTTCTGGACTGTATCCTGATTGCCTAAACTCTAATGTCGAGTGAGGACAATTTATGGAGAGTGCTACAGAAATTCGTCTCCTTCCTTCTTGAAAGTTTTCGAAAATTCCAAGCTTGAGAAGTATGGCTTTCGAAAATTTCACTATTAGGATTAGGGTTTGATTTTCTCTCATCTTATATTTATAATGTAACCCTAAATCCTATCAAGATAGAATTTCTGTATATCTAATAAATATAATAATATCTCTTAAAATAGAGAGGATCAAAACAGAGTCTCAGTGGGACTCTTAAGGAGGTTGACGATTTTCTCATAGCTACAGGCCTGGATGGGCCAGCCCAGAGATCAAATGCAAGGAATAAAGATGAGCGCCAAATAAATTAATTATCATATGTTCACCGAACATAAATTAATTCATAAACATTTATTCATGCCACTAGAATAAATCTTGACTTACCCCTTTATTTTCGAAGTTGAGTCGGGCTCGCACTTAGACTTAATGAATCCTCGTATTTAAGATATGGCACGTCCATCAATTATTTACAGCGTCTGACTGCTTAAAATAATTAATATCTTTAATTCCTTAAGTAGTACCACTCAATCTTATTATTGTACTTGAGATAACTCAAACTGCAGGGTTTAGTACAATAAACCTTTTGAGCTACTTAAGGGGACGTCATCATCTTAAACGGATACGGTGACTCGACACATGTAACTAGCATGACATACAAGATCTTGTCACCACCCAAGATACAGAGAATCTTGGGTTATCTCATGTAACCTCACCCATAACAAATCAAAGTGATGGTCGACAACTCATACTCACCTAATACCTTATGGAGGTTTAGATCAACGTAAAATCTCAGAGATCTAGGTTCTTCACGACGGTCGGATAGAAGAACTCATCTCATCGTGATCCATCAATACGTCGAGGCGTACGGCATAGACAAACAACTAAGTCAAGTCACTTATCTATATCATCATGGCTATACCGACAACTCGTCCTCGAGTTGTCTCACTGTGATTCTTTTTATATCTCATTAAACGGCCAATCATACGAACACGTGATCTACAACACACCTGTATGATCTAGCTTATATATGAGATAAATGGACATTCATATGCAATCAAGTACAATTCGGATAGAAGATTGTAATAGTGATAACAGGAAATATTATATCTGTTCAACCAAAACTAGCTTTCGATATCTAAATCCAACAGAAAATGCCATTTCCTTAGTTCAGCAATTTATGAAGAGGCTTAGAAAGCATAACATTATCAACGAGGCCATGTCTTATTCTTCAGAATCGTTGATAGGGCTTTCTCATCCTTCCCAAATGTTGCATGTTCTACTGCGGCTGCTACATTTCCATCAATATACGTTTCCTCACGAATCCTTTCCAGACAGCCTTCTCGCAGATGGATTCGACCACTTCTCAATCATATTTTCTCTTACCCCTCTAAAACCCATTTCTTCACTGGGGCTTCGGTTGAAAATAATCTCGCCCACAACGATTTATCTTCACAAAGTCTCTCTGGAATCCAAAATCTGTGATATCAAAGAGTCAGGACGTTAGGGCTTCAAATAAAGGTGATATATCTACCACTCTCTTACTTAAAGATTACATTTTCACACTCTCTGATATATCCCTTAAGATAGTGCGTCGATTTTGGTGAGTTTCCGTATTAAAACCTGAAGATGTTCTTGAAATACTTGTGGGTTTTCAATGTAGAAATGAAAAATCTGAGATTGAGATTAAAGGTCGAATCTTTGTGGGAAATTTTCAAGTGGGCCCAGCAGTCAATCTAGAGAATTTGAACATCTCGCTCGTTCGTGTAAGATTATGGCTTCTATGCTCGTGCAGGCTGGTTTTTTATCGAGAGGTTGAGAGTTTGTTGTCAAGGAGGAAATGCCAAGGATTTCTGTTGGATTGTGAGGAAGTTTTCAGTGATTTGATTGAAGGGTGTGTGGGGAAGTTTCAATTGGACAGGCTTTATTGGTTTATGAGAGAATGAGGTGCCTGCTTAGGTATTTGATTGAGGTAGAAGGAGCACAATTGATGTATCATAATTATGAGGATATGATCAATGTGGGAATAGGAGGGAGTGTGGAGGAAAAATGGATTCACGAAAATGTGACTCGTCTGGTTTGTGTGGATGGGAAAGTGCAAGAAGCTAGAGATGTGTTTAGGAAAGTCACGAGTTTGGAATGAAACCAAGTAGTTTAGTCGTAAATATTATGATCTGTTGAGTTTTGTTTGCTGAATTTAGGGTTGTAACAGACGCTATACATGAGAAAAAGATTCTCTTCTCTGTGTGCAGAAGCTTTGCGTTAAGGAAGCAAGCGTGTTCTTGCTGGATTTGGAAGAGCTTGCATGCTCAAGACATACTTGTTGAGATGAAAGATACAAGAGTTACTCCCGATTGGCTGGATTCTGCTAAGCCAGACAATTTGATGAAGTGAAGGCAATAGTTTGTGAGATGTTGGACTATAACTTAGTAAAGCTCTCAGCAATGGAAGATCCACTAGCCAAAGGGTTCGAGCTCTCGGGGCTCAGTCCATGGGGTGTGAAGATTAGAAGGGACAATGAGAAAGTATTTACTAAAACGAAGTGTTTTGATGAACTTGGTAATGGACTTTATTTACACACCGATCTGGATGAGTACCAGAGAGCAATTACTTGAGTTCTTGATGATGCCATGACAGATTTTGATGGTACGGCTTTTACGTATAAGGATTAAGCCTATTAATTTGAAAGGCGCAAAAGATGTTTTCAGATTTCACCATATTAACACAAGAATCAACTTTCAATATTTAGAACTAGAAGTTAATTAGTACACTACTTTTCTTTTTTTGGTAATCAAATATCCTTATATCCTTCCAAGCATGTAATCGGATTCTTGTTTTTCTACTTGTGTTCAAGTAAAAAACCCAGAGGGATAAGATGACCAGAATCATCCCAATAAGCGAATTAGAGCCGATGTCTGATGCTTCACCTCCATCTCATGAAGATCTGATTTCATATCCTTCCCATCCATTTTGACAGAATATCACCATGTACAACACTAACAAATCGGGAGAATTGAATATTATATTTCTGAAAAGCATAGCATTATGCAAGTATTCTTGCTCTTAACATTCAAACTAAAACATATATCTTGCCACGAAAAAGAAAAAAGGAATCATATATCTAACGATAAGCCCTAAATTAAACATTCGGTAAAGAAATTCGCCAATGTATCTCCGATTTGCTGGCCAAAAAGTCCACGAAAGACACTAATATCAAATGTTAATGGGCGGGAATTCAAAAGCTTTATCTATATCTATATCTATATCTATACTACTATAAAAGCCAAAGAGTGTAACATTGGCGCCTAAACTAAGTTTCCTCAAGAAGATAACCAATTTTAATATATTTTTATTATAATTATAATGTACCTAAAAGTTGAGTTTGGTGGAAATCTGTTGGATATTACCATTTAATATACATGAGACAAAGCATTGGAGACGAAGGCACATTGTCTGCCGCATTCACAATGACGGTCATCAACGTTGACCGCTACTGTTCAGAGAGGGAGGAGAAGGGCGGCGGTAGCAGTGGCTCTTCGCCGTTGGCTGTCGGCTGAGAGGGAAAAAGAGAGAGAATGAGATGGTGAGAGGGAGATATATATAAAGGAGGTGGTGGCCACAACAGTGGCTACCGACGGTGGCAGCCTCTCCGAATCTGGAGAGGGGACGACGACGACAGCCCTACTGCTTGTAGTGAGGAGAGAAAGGAGTAACGAATGGCGGCGGTCCTTTCGTCGGACGAAGAAGAAGAGAAGAAAGGGTAAGTGGCTGCCACGCAAGGTGGACGGAATCCATCGATTGCAACGGCAACGTGAGAGAAAGGGAGAGAGCCTTTCTTTTTAAGATGGGAGAGAGCTTGAGTTTGTGGAGAAATGAAAGGGGAAGGGATGCGGAAAGAGTAGCGAGAGGGAGTGCGGCCATTATCGTCGTTGTCATTGGCTACGGTGGCGGGAAGAAAGAAGTAGGGAAAAAAGGGTTTCTGGGTGGTTAGGTAGAGAGAGAACCCATTTTTTGGGGGAGGGAGGGAGGGTTTAGAGACACGAGAGAGTTTATGAGAAATTATTATTTCATCATTTTGTTTATTTGTGTTGTGCCCAATTTTATTTTATCTTCATCATTTTCATTATTGTTTATTTTGTTAGCCCAATTATTATACATAATGTTATAAATTCATCAAACAATTCCTTATTATAGCTAAGAAGGCAACGAAATTTCTTGTTCAAGGAAATGCCTAGGGTTATCAAAGTTAGGTTACTAAAGTTGTGTGGGGGAAGAAGATGAAGACGACAACGCCATGGCAAGAGAGCGTTGTGGCGAAGGTAGACAACAAATTTTTTGTCCTATAACCTCTATTAGAATTGGGGCTATAAGGATAAATATGTAGGGCTATAAGGATAAATATGTAAATTTATTGATATTTTAATTATTAAATTAAAGAAGATGCTAAGTAATAACGGGATTATGTTTGGTATCACCCATTGTGTTATGGTATTCAATAAAAGCAGTGTCTTTTTGGCACCTAATTACTGATTTTCCTCAGGAAGATAATTATTTTAAATCTATTATCAATTTATTTTAATCTATTATTTAAATCATTAAATATCTAGAGTGAACTATCGATATTAGTAGCATTAACATATTAGAAAACATGTTTGAGCTTAATACTTGGGTTCCAGTATTTGTTGTTAGGAATGTCAATGAGTGAGTTTTACCCGGACCAGAACCAATAAATAAGTAATGGTTCTGGTTTTGGAACCGACTCACTAGACACTGGATCCGGACCGGATCCGGACCATCAACTATGGATCTTAAGCTTCCGAATCGGCGGTGCGGAACCGAATCGACAAGAACCGACTAGGACCGAAACCTTTGCTTTATAATTTAATGTGTTATGAGTGATTTTGTATCGATATCGATAAAATTAACTCATTGACAAGCCTATTTAAACTTAGGTTTGTCAATAGAGGGGTTTTACTCGGACGAGAACTAATAAATAAGTATTGGTTACGGACGAGAACCGAATCCGGATGGATCGGACCATCAAACTATGGATCTAAGCGGTCCGGGTCTAAAGCGGATCTGAACCAAACCGAACCGCGCTTTAAAATTTAATGGATTTTGAGTGGTTCGGATCGATCCGGGTAAAACCCACCAATTGACATCCCTATTTGTTGCTATAAATTCCAAATGAATTGTCATATTTCACACAAAATTTTTGGTGTTTTTAATGTAAATTTTCTCTTTCTATTTTTAGTTATTAAATGCACAAGTATGAAACAATTTCTTATATGTTGTAATGTTTTTGGATATTAAATACACAAATATAAACTTTGTTATAATAAATACACCTGTAAAAAAAAGCAATTAGTATGTACAAATGCAAAATATCTTTAATTTGAAATGTATACTGATATGTGGAGAAACTTATCTGCTTTTGAAATTTTAGTGATGAAATTATTTAAGTCATATTGTTAAAACGTATGAAGCACATTTAGTCATAAAAGTGAATTTATTTAAAAAATAAATAAAAAATAAAATAAAAAATCATAGATTCATAATTCCCAATGTGTTAATGTTGGAAGATATAGATCTCAGAGCTGGCAAAAGGGACGAGTCGGGCTGTCCCGACCCGACCCGACCCATCGGACTTTGTTGTTTTTATTAGGTCGGGCTGGTCCGGTCCGGAATGCTATCGGACTGAAAATATTGTAGCCCAGACCAACCCCATCTGAGCCGCCGGGCCAAACCCACCCATATCATCGTTCATATCCTCTAAGCTTTGAATTGTATCTATTTCTATAAAAAATAGACAAAAATATGATTGATTAGTATAAGCTAATGTAGTGTTTTCATTTTAGCAAATAAATTAGGTAAAATATTAAATGAAAAATGAGTTCCCATCATGATAAAAATCTGAACATAATTTTGCTGCCATCATATTGCATATGGGCACATATATGAGATGTAGGATAACTGGATAAGTACAAGTTGTACTGCACGTCACACACCAAACCCAATTGATCATTTCAACAAAGCAAAAAAGTTATTCAAAATTAAAGCAATTGCTACATTGCCGTCTCATCCCCAATTTTTTTAAAATTACTTCATCAACTGCTATACCATCTCATCGCACCTCCATTTTCATTTTTCAGTCATAAATCCTCTGTACTTAGTCTCCCTAGCAAAAATGGTGAACACATCACACACACATAGTATTACTAAACAAACTTGGGGGATGTCACATGTCACACACCACAAAATCTTACCTGTTTCACGACCGTGACACGGTGAGGAGACGTGGTTGGTGTTCGGCAGTGGACGACGACTTGGCCGCTACTTAGAAAAGTAGGATTTTTAGGATTGTGAATTGTATTAGAGGGGGAGTAGAAATGTAGAAAGAGATTGGGAAGAGAGAGAGAGAGATGGACACTAATTCAGTTTTTAAAAGTTGTTTTATTTTATATATTTACTATTTGCTACTAATATAAAATATTAAAATTTTAAATCTGTGGGCAGACTTTTAGGCCCGTTAACCCCGGGCTTTTTAGCCCCAAAGCTCGGTCAGCCCGACGGACTATGTGGACGGGCTTTTTAGGTCCGATTTTTTTCAGGCCACTATTTTCACGAGTCCAAGCCAACCCCAATTCCGGGTACCTCGAGTCAGCCCACCGGGCCGAGCCAATTATGTCGGATCTAATAGATCCACTATTTCTTTCTAATTTTGTATTTTATTAGATCTATTTAGTACCATAAAACTCAATTGAGGAGTTCTTCGATTTATTTCCTGTCAAAAAGATAAAAATTAGTTTGTGTGTTCTATTCTGAAATAAATCGAAAAATTATTGTTATAGTAGAGTGGATGTTCATAGCTTTTTCTTAAGTCATTGGATTTTTAAGTTATTTAAGAAAATTTTAAATTATAAGGTTCATTTGTATATGTATTATTGTAAATATATTGAATCTAACTACAAAATTGAAATAGCGTACATACATTTGCGTTGTATTATTTGAATGTAATTTCTTATTGGATTAATAAATCTTCTTATGTTGAATTATTCGAATGTAATATTTAATTGTATTTATTGATGATATTTTATTTATTGGAATGTAATTTAGGTTACTGCTATTATTCTTGCTTAGTATGTATATATAATTATTTATATACATGTATTGTTTTACAGAATAGTGGGACATCGATGATCAAAATTACTCATTCTTTTTTGCAGTGTTTTACTGCTTACTTGCAAGATCGGGCTATATATGCTCCTACTTTAGATATTGTTGATTTAATTAATCAATATATGATTAATTTGAATGGACCTAACGGTCATATGTATTTGAATTCAGTGGTATTTGTAAATTCGATTCAAGTAGTCGTTTGTTGGATAAAATTCACACCCTTGAGTTTTGAATGGATATAGGTGTTCTAGTACATCTAACTATGAATATTTTTGAAAGTTGGCTCTCTAGTTATGTTTTACACAAGATTGGTTATTATGAAGTTACATTGTCATGCTATAGAGGAAAAATTAATGAGTGAACATAATGTTAAACAAATTGTTCCGATCCTTCACTTTCACTTACACCTTCTAACCTAAAATTGGCTTTCAAGTTTCAACGACGAAAATTTACACGGGTTGTGTCATGTACGATGACCATCAATAAAATTCAAGGTCAATCTCTTTTGCAAGTAGTTTGTACTTAAAAAATCATGTTTTCTTGATGGTTAGTTGCGGGCGGATCCGGAAGTTGATGATGGGGTGGTGAAAATAAATATTTAGTATTAAACATCATAAATGTTAAAATATTTCTATGTTTTCATAAGTTGTCTTGCAGATTTCAATACTCAAAATCCATCAATAATTGAGTTTGTATCTATATTTTTAATAAAATTTCTTTCAATATAAACCCTTCTTTAGCATAAATTTTAGGGAATCCATCCACCAAACCACTGACAAAACTTGACTGTGATTGAACTTGAACTTTGACAGCTTCGAATGGGCAGAGAGCAACATCAACAAACACTTGAGCAGATGCAGTGCTGAGGAAGAATATGACACATTTGTTTAGCTAATTTTCTCGACTTGTATGAACCTTTGATGATGTAGACAAATAGAGTATTCTAAAAGCACCAATATATGTCGCTCAAAACCGTTAGGCATGCAACAATAAGGAGACACAAAATTTTAGCGTGGAAAACCTCTCAAAGCGAAGAGATGAAAACCACGGGACTACTAGAGCCGTTTAAATCCACTATCATCAACAATGGAGCAATACACAATCTTCTCTAGATTATACTAGAGGCATACAAAATATCATACACTCGGAAATAAGCACATCAACATGTATGAAATCAAAATCGAGCAAAGATCAAGAAAAATAACATCATAAATTATCTTACATTCGGATCGTGAAACCCGACCTACGGACTTCAAAATCCGATCTCCACCGTCCAAAACGTTGGCCCAGATCCTATGAAGCTTCTTTCCAAAAATCACGGTGATCTAACAGTTCAATCTCCGGGAAATGGAAGTTTTCTGAAGCTGCGTTAAAAATTCGAGAGGAGAAAAAGGCTACAATTTTTATGTTTTGGTGCTCCAATTTCTTCCTTCAAAATGATGGTGGCCATTTTCACTCTTATAACCTTCTCATGGGCTCATGTGCTTTTCTTATAGGTCAAAAATATAAGAAAATCCAACAATAAAAACTTTGTTTTAATTTTTTAATTATTTTGGACGATGCTAAAATAATAATATTTTTTTTTTTTAAAAAAAAAGTACCGATCAATTATCGATTAATTGAGAACCAAAAAAAAATTCAACTCTGGAACCAAACACCAAATTGATAACTGAATTTTCAATTTTTGGTTAATCAGAACCGAACAAATGTTTTCATTTTGGGGACCAAAACTGAATAATCAGGTTCTAACCGATAACCGAACACTATTTAGGTAACCCTATCTTCAACCATCCTCCAAAACACATCCCAAAGTGTATATGATAGAGACACAATATACATTTGGGACCTATTAATATATAGGTCCATTAAGCACCCAAAATTAGGGGTGTGCAGACAAACAAATCAAAAAAACCGATCGAACCGATCGGTTTGATCGATTTAGTTCGATTTTAATCGATTTCGGTTCGGTTTAATTTTCAATTAAAATTAGTTTTCGATTTGGTTTCGGTTTTATATTTTAGGTTCGACCGTGTACCGAATGAACCGAAAATATTATTTTATATATTTATATAATAATTAATTAATATTTTAAATAAATAATTAGGATTAAAATATATTTATTCAAATATATATATATATATATATATATATATATATATATATATATATATATATATATATATATATATATATCGATTTTTTTCGGTCCGAGGTCCGAAAACCGATCGATTTTTGGTCGGTCGGTCAAAATTATAAATCGATTCGATTGGTTCACAAAATATATTCGATTCGATTTTCGATTTGAAAAATTTTGGTCGACCAACCGACCGATACACACCCTACCCAAAACCTCAAGGCCCAAGGACATCATATAAGCTAGACAAGGCCGATGTTATTAGATCAGAACTGTGACCCAGCTCTAAAAACAAGACTAAGCTCCCATGGTGTCAAAGTAAGGATCTGTCAGGATCTGTCAGAGCTAGCCCTAACATCATAGGTGAATCCAAATACACTCTGTTCAAGTCCCACAATCCCTTGTTCTCCACTACCCGAGAATATTAATCGAGAAAGTGTTATTAGGATGTTGTTGGGTTGATTCTGAATTTTATTAACCAGCTAGTTGGGCCGAGGATTTTGGGTCCTGAATTTCAAGTAATTGTTGGTTCGAATTTCGAGAAAATATTTTTGATTATTTTTCTGTAATTATTTATAAATAATTTAATTTTAGAGTTAAATCGAATAGTTTTAAATGAAGATTTTGTATTTTGGGTGAGATTTGTTTGTATGATTTAGCTTGTAACTTAAATTACTGCGATCAATATCACCCAATTAATCAAAACGTGATACAGGCCCGATTAATATTTTTAATTATTATATGCACGTGTAATTATATGTTTTTAAGTATTAATTATTGAATCGATGAATAAACACCCTCTCTTACTATGAAGTATATAATACCGATAATTTTGGATAATAATGTATTCATTAACATGAAGTCGTTGATTAGTGAATTTATTTAATTTAAATCAGTAATATTTGTTTATTTATTTTTGGGTATAAAGTGTGTGGATATATGTAATGTGTATTTTAATATTTTACAATTTATTTATTTGTATTATAGGATATTTATCACTGAATTCGCTTTCCAAATATTTTTTTTATATGAGATTTTGAAAAATAGTTGGGTATATTACACTTTTATTGATTTATAAGATTTTCTAATAGTAAATGGTTAAAGAAATTTTTAGATCAATGAGTTTGTCTCTTATTGAAATTTGTAATACCTTAAGATTGCAGTCATAAGATTTATTATTGCTTGTTAATTTTGCCATTGTTTTTCGGTTATGCGAAACAATACATAATTAACCTCTACAAAGATTACTATAACTTGTATTTGGACGTTTTAGAAGTGCACTTGGTTCGGGCATGTGCCTCATATGTACTTGTTGTATTTGGATGTTTTAGAGGTGCACTTGGTTCGGTTCGGGCATGTGGCCTCATACGGAAGGATGGGTTCGGCTATGTGGCGGTGGGATTAGGCGTGTAGGGCTCACTCTTGGCAGTTTCGTCTACGTGGCAACGCAAGATTGACTTGACGAATTCAAATTGCTTCTAGATCTTAATATAATAAATTCGAGAACTAAGACTTTTCATTTGGTAATACAACAACTATTATGTTAAGATGTCACACTCTGTAAATTATTAAAGCACGATTACATGATTTGGAAATCAAGTTAAACAAATTTTTACGTAAAAATAATCTGTGTGAGTAAATAAATTTTTTAATAAAAAAAATGTGTTGGGAGGCTCAAGATCTTTATTAATTACGACATTAAAGAAGAGTAGTAAATAAAATTTTGTAATGTTAAAATGTGTTGGGAAGTTCAACGATTTTATTACTTACGATTTGTAAAATAAAATATGGAGAAAATATTATTATATATAGTTTAAACCTGACGCACACTTGAAATCATTGTGACGACAACTTTTTTGTTTTTAACATATAATTCATGATTGAAGAGATGCTATTACGACGACGTATCTGTGATAAGAATTTTAATTGGATATTTTATTGGGAATAATTTTTCAATTATATATATATTTTTTTTTTGGTATCATGGGAAACCCATGATCGTTCATTAGGTGTCTGACCTGGATAAACCCGTTCCCTCTGTAAATATTATAATTTGTATATTAATCGCTTTGCATCATAATTTTGTTCTTTTGTCAATATTATTATTTCATCATTTTGTTTATTTGTGTTGTGCCCAATTTTATTTTATCTTCATCATTTTCTAGTTATTGTTTATTTTTGTTAGCCCAATTATTATACATAATATTATCAATTCATCAAACAATTCCTTATTATAGCTAAGAAGGCAACGAAATTTTTTGTTCAAGGAAATGCCTCGGGTTGTTAAAGTTGGGTTACTAAAGTTGTGTTGGGGAAGAAGATGAAGTCAACAACGCCATGGCAAGAGAGTGTTGTGGCGAAGGTAGACAACGAATTTTTTGTCCTATAACCTCTATTAGAATTGGGGCTATAAGGATAAATATGTAGGGCTATAAGGATAAATACGAAAATTTATTCATATTTTAATTATTAAATTAAAGAAGATGCTAAGTAATAAGGGGATTATGTTTGGTATCACCCCATTGTGTTATGGTATTCAATAAAAGCAGTGTCTTTTTGGCACCTAATTACTGATTTTTCCTAAGGAAGATAATTATTTTAAATCTATTATCAGTTTATTTTAGTCTATTATTTGAATCATTAAATATCTAGAGCTTAACTATCGGATATTAGTAGTATTAACATATCAGAAAACATGTTTGAGCTTAATACTTGGGTTCCAAGTATTTGTTGCTAGGGATGATAATGAGTGGTTTTACCCGGATCAGAACCAATAAATAAGTAATGGTTCTAGTTCTGGAACCGATCCATTAGAAATTGGATCCGGATCGGATCCGGACCATCAACTGTGGATCTTAAGCGGTCTGAATCTGAGCAGGTCTGGAACCAAAACCAGACAAGAACCAGACTAGAACCGAAACCGTTGCTTTATAATTTAATGTGTTATCAGTGATTTTGTATCGATATGGATAAAACTAGTTAGTTGACAAACCTATTTAAACTTAGGTTTGTCAATAGACGGGTTTTACTCGGATCCGACCATCAAACTATGGATCTAAATGGTCCGGGTCTAAAGCGGATTTGGAATTGGAACCAGAACCAGAACCGCCGCTTTAAAATTTAATGGGTTTTGAGCGGTTCCGGATCGGTCCGGGTAAAAACCACACATTGACATCCCTATTTGTTGCTATAAATTCCAAATGAATTGTCATATTTCACACAAATTTTTTGGTGTTTTTAATGTAATTATGTAAACTTTCTCTTTCTATTTTTAGTTGTCACGCCCCGGTTTCTAGAAATGACGGAAGCTCGGAAATCGAGGTGTGACGAATAAAAATAATGGAAAATATAAAGTAAATGAGTTGACTCAAATGATCGAGGCAATAAACCCTTAGAATTTGGGAATAGCTTCCTAAATGAAAATGGAAGACATCGAAGGATGTAATCCAATCAAAACAATATTTATCCTCGGGATCACAAGTTTAGTTTCGTGCTTCTAATAGCCAAAATCGTCAAAATGCTAAACATCAAGGATTGAGTCTAAGCTCATCAAAGGTACAATTCAAGTCATAGACAAGAAGGAAAATAAAATTAGAGTTAATTCATCGTGAAGTCTAAATACGGAAATAATCCGTCAAAATATGGAGTGAACTCAAATCTCAACTCTTACTTCGTCAGTCCATTGATCAACACGAAAACATTTGGAAAATATTTGGGCTAAGTACTAATGTACTCGGTGGGCATGCATTTTCATAAACATTTCATAAATCCGTAAGCGGTTTATCGATCATGATAACATAACTTAGAAGGTTTTAAAAGAAACCACTTCTAAGCATGCAAAAATATTTCATTCATTTGGGCCCATTGTCACGACTCTTACATTACTCGCTTTGATCCCGGACCTCTAGCCACCGTCGGATCACATGCCCATTATTGTCATCGGGGCGTAACCGGATAATTCATGATATACTTGAACGTATCGAGACAAGCACCATAATAACATGATGTACTCGGAACACATCGAGACAAGCACCCTTATAACGCCTCATGACTTGGTTAGTGCCGATGGAGATCAACCCACGAAACAACTAACGGTGTACACAATTCTCAATTAATGTATTAGATTAAAGAGAATCTCGATCGATTCTTATACGAGCCTTAAGCAGTAGAGCGCACAAAACATTTTATTGGATAAGCAGTTTGCATTTCATGAAATATCGAGCATATAACTCAAATATACTTTTGTAAAGTAAGCCCACCTTGATAGGACAAAGCACGAAGAAATAACAATAATATCGTCTCGGAAAGCGGCGCTAATCCCTTGATCGATAAAACATACAAGAAGCACTAATCTTAATGGGTCTCGAAAAGCTAGCCTTAAATTCAAGTAAAGGAGGATACTAGCTTATGATTCGTTAAGCAGAGTTTTCAAAATATAAATTAAATTTGAAAACTAATTTATATCGACTAAAACACCAACAATACCCTTGCTCGACTTTTCGTTTAAAGCAATTAAATTTCATAATCTTCTTTTGTTAAATGCTTTTTACAAAGTATAATGCAATTAAATTGCATACTAAAATCATATATATATATATATTAAGGACTCTCGCTAATATAACACATAATATAATTATCAAATTATGCACTTGACTAGCATAATTTAATTTATTTAATTATTCTAACTTAATTAATTTTTCATTAAAAGAAATTAATTACATTAATTAAAGAGGTCTTAATAATAAATTAAAGATAATTTAAACTTGACTTAACCTTATCTTAATCAATCAATTAATTAAACTTAATAATAATTAATTAATTAATTAACTTACCATGATTAAATAATTTAAACTTATATTTAAGTTTAAGTTAATTATTTAATTAATTAGACTTAATAAAATTTAGTTAATTAAGTCTTAAAGTTAAACCTTATTTATTTAATTAATTAAAGTCCAAAGATTTAATTAATTAAACAAGTCTAGTCATTAAATAAAATAAAACTCAATCATTAATTAAATTAAAATCCAATCATGAATTAAATCTAAGCCCACATTTTATTTAATTGTTAAGGTCCAACTATTAAAACAAATTACATTATGTTCCTTAATTAATTTGGGCCTGAATTTAAAACATTTTAGAGTCAATTAGCATTTAATTAAAAGCCCATTGAACATTATGATTTAATTAAGTCATCCCATCTCTACATTAATTTCGACCACAGAATAAATAAAAATAATAGCCCAAAGCCATTTAATAAAAGAGTTCAACACATATTAATAAAATGAATCCGACCCGTTTAATTAATACAACACAAGCCCAACCCAACTCTCAAACCTAAACCTAATCTCTTCACCTTTTTTTCGTAGTTTTCCGGCGCCATCATACGTCGCGCGACGAATTCAGCGACCACCATTTTTTTTTTTTCACTCTATCTCTCTCATCTTTCTTCTCGTTCACGTCTCTCTCTGGTTCTCCCTTTCTCCTTCATCCTCCCCCATTCTCCTCTCATTACCGCCATTACATTGCGGTGGCGGACTCGCAACCGCCGCGCCTAAGCCACCTCCCCCACACCTCGCCTCCTTCTCACTCTCATTGTAACACACACACACGCGCACGACCGGCACATGCCGTCGCACACACTGACGTCCACGACGTCGCACACACACGCGTCTTTGAGAACGCCGCTTGCGCGGATCTCGGCGTCCATTCGCCCGCCCACCATCGGCCTCACCCGTCTCTGCCGACCCACGCACACACACAGACAAACACACTCACGACGCACACACACTCGCACGCGACGGCGACACGTCGTCGCGCATACATCTCAGCCTTGCCGCCGCGGCCGACCTTCTCGATCTAGCCGACCGACAGCAGTGGTCAGCCGGACCACTACCGTCGCCGCCTCATCTCCCTCGCTCATACCCTCTCGGCCCTCAAACCACACACACATAACTCCCCCCTCTTTCTTCTCACACGCACAGCACACCAAACATATACAAAAATGCATATACACTTAAACACAATGGAGGATTTAAAAGTTAAACCTTTGAAGTTCCCTTGTTGAGGCTGCAAGAAGTGAGTGAGAAATCTGAAAATGGGGGCTAGGGTTCAAGAATGAGGAGAAGAGGATTTTATATAGTTAGGGTTTCCAATGGGCTTCTCCTTTTGGGCTCTTGTTAAACCAAAGCCCATTATACAAATTATTCGTACGGGCTCAAGTCCGATCTTAAAGATTATAAAATAATTAGACCTTGACATATTTTACTTATACAATGATTTATAATTATATGTATAAATCATATTCAATTATTATATTATATATAATAATTCTCGTAATCTCTTTAATGAAATAAATTCTTTTTGTTGGAATTTAAAAAAAAAAATTCACTGGGCACGAATCATTTTAAGTTCTAAGTTCGAAGGTCATTCTAATTCTATTGACAAAGACGGGATATGACATTAGTTATTAAATGCACAAGTATGAAACAATTTCTTATATGTTGTAATATTTTTGGATATTAAATACACAAATATAAACTTTGTTATCATAAATGCACCTGTAAAAAAAAGCAATTAGTATGTACAAATGCAAAATATCTTTAATTTGAAATGTATTCTGATTTGTGGAGAAATTTATCTGCTTGTGAAATTTTTGTGATGAAATTATTTCAGTCATATTGTTAAAACATATGAAGCACAATTAGTCATAAAAGTGAATTTATTTCAAAAAAAAGTAAAAAAGTAAAATAAAAAATCATAGATTCAGAATTCCCAATGTGTTAATGTTGGAAGATATAGATCCTAGAGCTGGCAAAAGGCCAGCCCGACCCATCAAACTTTGTTTTTTTTACCAGGTCGGGCTGGTCCGGTCCGGAATGCTATCGGGCTGAAAATATTGTAGTCCAGCCCAGCCCCATCTGGGCCGCCAGGCCAAACCCACCCATATCATCATTCATATCCTCTTAACTTTGAGTTGTATCTATTTCTATAAAAAAATAGACAAAAATATGATTGATTAATATAGGCTAATGTAGTGTTTTCATTTTAGCAAATAAATTAGGTAAAATATTAAATGAAAAATGAGTTTCCATCATGATAAAAATCCGAACAGAATTTTGCTACCATCATATTGCATATGGGCACATATATGAGATGTAGGATAACTGGATAAGTACAGTTGTCTTGCCGTCACACACCAAACCCAATTGATCATTTCAACAAAGCAAAAAGTTATTAAAATTAAAGCAATCGCTACTGCTGTCTCCTCCCAATTTCTTTTAAATTACTTCTCAATGCTATACCATCTCATCGCACTCTATTTTCATTTTTCACTATAAATCCTCTGTATTTAGCCTCCATAGCAAAAATGGTGAACACATCACACACACATAGTAATACTAAACAAACTTGGGGGACGTCACACGTCACACACCATAAAATCTTACCCGTTTCACGACTGCGACACAGTGAGGAGACGTGGTTGGTGTTCGGCAGTGGACGACGACTTGGAGGCGACTTAGAAAAGTAGGATTTTTAGGATTATGAATTGTATTAGATGGGGGAGTAGAAATGTAGAAAGAGATTGGGAACAGAGAGAGAGAGAGATATGGACGCTAATTCAGTTTTTAAAAGTTGTTTTGTTTTATATATTTACTATTTACTACTAATATAAAATATTATAATTTTAAATGTGTGGGCGGACTTTTAGGCCCGTTAACCCCGGGCTTTTTAGCCCCAAAGCCCGGTCAGCCCGACGGGCTATGTGGGTGGGTTTTTTAGGTCCAATTATTTTCAGGCCACTATTTTCACGAGCCTAAGCCAACCCCAATTCCGGGTACCTCGAGCCGGCCCACCGAGCCGAGCCAATTTTGTCGTCTCTAATAGATCCGCTATTTCTTTCTAATTTTGTATTTCATTAGATCTATTTAGTACCGTATAACTCAATTGAGGAGTTCTTCGATTTATTTCCTGCCAAAAAGATAAAAAAATTAGTTTGTGTGTTCTATTCTGAAATATAAACATCGAAAAATTAATTGTTATAGTAGAGTGGATGTTCATAGCTTTTTCTTAAGTAAATGGATTTTTAAGTTATTTATCTGCTGCATGAGAAAATTTTAAATTATTAGGTTCATTGGTATGTGTATTATTGTAAATATATTGAATCTAACTACAAAATTGAAATAGCGTACGTACATTTGCGTTGTATTATTTGAATGTAATTTCTTATTGGATTAATAAATCTTCTTATGTTGAATTATTCTAATGTAATATTTAATTATATTTATTGATGATATTTTATTTATTGGAATGTAATTTAGGTTACTGCTATTATTCTTGATTAGTATGTATATATAATTATTATATACATGTATTGTTTTACAGAATATTGGGACATCGATGATCAAAATTACTCATTCTTTTTTGCAGTGATTTTACTGCTTACTTGCAAGATCGGACTATATATGCTCATACTTTAGATGTTGTTGATTTAATTAATCAATATATGATTAATTTGAATGGACCTAACGGTCATATGCATTTGAATTCAGATGGTATTTGTAAATTCGATTCAAGTAGTCATTTGTTTGATGAAATTCACAACCTTGAGTTTTGAATGGATATAGGTGTTCTAGTATATCTAACTATGAATATTTTTGAAAGTTGGCTCTCCGGTTATGCTTTACACAATATTGGTTATTATGAAGCTACATTGTCATGCTATAGAGGAAAAATTAATGAGTGGACATAATGTTAAACAAATTGTTCTGATCCCTCAATTTCACTTACACATCTTCTAACCTAAAATTGACTTTCAAGTTTCAACGATGAAAATTTACACGGGTTGTGTCATGTGCAATGATCATCAATAAAATTCAAGGTCAATGTCTTTTGCAAGTAGTTTGTACTTCAAAAATCATGTTTTTACTGATGGTCAGTTGTATGTTGTTGTATTACGGATTACTAATTGCTGCGGTTTGAAAATTATTTTTTGTGGAGATGACGATAAGGGATTATATGTTCACACTGAGAATGATGTGTACGGGAAGTTTTTCAAAACTTATAATGTAAGATTATTTAGTCATTATTTTATTTATTGCATTTTGTGTATTGAGATATTGATATTTTCTTACGTATCTAAAATTTTCTAAATTTTGATACCGTGTATCGCACGGTACAATACTAGTATATATAAAAGCCACAAAGTGGCCTTTGGGTATAATCGCCAAATGCTTCAACAACCGTAGATTTTTCTAATTATAAACCGCTTGAACATCCATTGGATAATCGGCTGAGTTGGAGAAGGCTTCAAAGCATTGGTTAATCTGTAGTATCTTTAGCATTTATGACCAAGTTCTTGGAGCCCAAGCTTGCCTTTGCCCTCTATAAAATGAATGATTCTCACCTCCCTATGATTCACAATCAAATGTATCTGTCGAACAAATCATGTTTGATCTTTTCATCGGACCATCCGAAATTTACCAATCGTCTTCCACAATCGCCATCACCCAAATGCATTAGAATATATTTTCAATTAGGGTTGAAAGCGCCGATTTGATTAATCGAATCTAATTTATTTGAAAAAAGAAGCGAAACCTAACTTATTTAGTTTTACGGTTAAACAAAAACCAACCGATTATTGCAATTCGATTTTCGGTTAACTAAAAAACGAAATGAAATTATAGATAATTAAAATAATAATAATTTTTTAAAAAAAAAGTACTGATCGATTATCGATTAATTGAGAACTAAAAAAAAAAATTCAACTCTGGAACCAAACACCAAATCGATAACTGAATTTCAGTTTTTGGTTAATCAAAACCGAACAAATGTTTTCATTTTGGGGACCAAAGCGAATAATCGAGTTCTAACCGATAACCGAACACCATTTAGGTAACCTATCTTCAACCATCCTCCAAAACACATCCCAAAGTGTATATGATAGAGACCTGATATACATTTGGGGACTATTAATATATAGGCCCATTAAGCGGCCCAAAACTAGGGGTGTGTACGAATCGAATCGAACCGAAAAAATCGACCGAACCGATCGGTTTCGATTGGTTCGGTTTTTGAGGAAGTAAGTTTTCGATTCGGTTCAAATTTTTAACTAAAATCGGTTTTCGATTCGGTTTTCGGTTTTATATTTTAAGTTCGGTCGGTAACCGAACTGAATAGAAAATATTCTCTTTATATATTTATATAATTTATATAATAATTAATTAATATTTTAATTAAATAATTAGGATTAAAATATGTTTATTTAAAAATATATATATAATATATGCTTCGATCGATTTTTCGGACCAACCGAAACCGATCGGTTTTTCGATTCGATTTTCAGTCGGTCCGAAATAATAAATCGGTTCGGTTTGGTTCAGAAAAATATGTTCGGTTCGGTTTTCGATTGATCGATCGAACCGACCGATCGATGCACACCCCTACCCAAAACCTCAAGGCCCAAGGACATCATATAAGCTAGACAAGGCCGATGTTATTAGATCAGAACTGTAAGCCAGCTCTAAAAACAAGACTAAGCTCCCATGATGTCAAAGTAAGGATCTGTCAGAGCTAGCCCTAACATCATAGGTGAATCCAAATACACTCTGTTCAAGTCCCACAATCCCATGTTCTCCACTATCCGAGAATATTAATCGGCTGACAACCGTAAGATACATTCTATAGATTTAATGAGCAGATAACATTAATAATTAGAGAAACCCGATTCAAAACCAATAAACTCTGACACATGATTGTCAAATTAAGACTGTTATACTTTTGACTCTGATGAATCTCTTTACCACTAATAAAATCTAAACCTCAATTCCGGATGACTGATTGAATTGGCTACTAATTAATTTCGAACTACTAAATATTTGCAACTACCTAGCAGAGACGCAGATGTGTGCATAAAATTAAAAGATAAAACAGATTAGATCTCACGGAACAAATCACGCTAAAACTTTCTTAATCTTCATCGAAATGAAATAGAATAGCTAGAACTCATAAATGAATTCAAGCTAAAAATCATAAGAAAAAAGAGAAGAAGAACAAAAATAAAAAGAAAATAAAACTTTGGAATAAAAAGCCTGAATTGGCGTCTGTAATGTTGCGGCTAATAGGATTGAGACCCCTATTTAAAGACAATCTCCTTCAGAATGAAAACATATTCTAATAAAATAAAGACATTATTAGATAATTCAAAATAATAATTAAAGAGGCACACTGCAAGATTTGAGGCCAATTACATAATTTAATCCCGTGAGGAATCATGCAGCCTTCAGAAATAATATAATTCACGTTAGCATTATCCAGTCTCATTGAAACAGTACATGTGGGCGCTCATACGTACGACTTTCGGACAACAACTTTAAGTCAGTGCTCCAAAACTCTCCCAAACTGATGTCAATTCTTCCACATTGCTTGCAAACCGTATGATAAATCACGAAATCAACATTTATCATTATAAGCACAATTAAATCCATACTTATAACCAACACAAGTCATTAATCACCCAAAATATACACTACAAAAAAACGCGCGAACAACGACGGATTAACGACGTTAAAAATTTGGGTCGTCATACAGCGACGGATTAGCGACGGAACACAAACGAAATCAAATAACGACGGACTTGCGATGTATTTGAGACGCAATTTGGCGGTACTATTTCGCGCGAACATATAACGACGGCACATACGTCGTTGATCCGTCGTTGAATTTAACGACGGACATAAACCGTTGTTAAATTAACGAATTTTTTTTTTATTGTACACTTTAAATAACCGTCGCTGATCCGTCGTAAATTAACGGATTTTATTTATTTATTTTTTAATTATTATTACGACGGATTTATTCCGTCGTTAATATTATTTTTAGTTTTATTTATTCTAAATAAATTTTACGACGGCATATATTCCGTCGTTAATATTAATTTTTTTTATTTTTTTACGTCAAGAATTACAACGACGGAATATTGAGTCGTTAGTCCGTCGTAGGTGTTAACGACGGACTGAATCCGTCGTTATATTAACGAATTTTACCATTTTAATTTTTTGCGCATATTTTAACGACGAATTATTTTCGTCGTTAACTTTATTCGGTCGTTAATGCCCTTTTTTCGTCGTTAAGTCGTCGCTAGAGTGTTTTAAATATAACGACGGAAATTGCCGTCGCTAATCCGTCGCTAAAATCTTATATTTCAGACGGGTCTTCTTCCCCAATTTCATTACTGAACCTAAATTGAACCCTCCTCGCCTAGCCATCCCCATCCCAAATTGTCGTTCGTCGCCTCGGTCGTGCCCTTGCCCCATTGTTGCCGCCCACGCCCCCACCCACCAATAGCGCCCAAGCCCCACCTTGATTGACCCGTCTTCAACCCCCGTCCGTCGCCGTCATGTCATTGCTCGCCGTACGCCGCCTTCCGTCCAGGTATGAGTATATATGTATGTATTTGTATTTGTATATATGTATTTGTTGATTTATACATGAATTTATGGAATTATATGTATGTATTTGTATATATTGGTATATTGGTATGTATTGTTATATTGGATGTATAATTAAATGATTTGATGCAAATGGATGTTCATATTGGTATGTATTGGTATATTGGTATATTGGATGTATAATTAAATGATTTGATGCAAATGGATGTTCATATTGGTATGTATTGGTATATTGGTATGTATTGGTATATTGGATGCAAATGGATGTTCATATTATTTATCGAATATTTGATTATACGATAGTTATTAATCCTCGTGACAACAACTTAGCATACATTTGAATATTTGATTATACGATAGTTACATGTAAGTGTTATTTAACTAGATGAGAGAATTGATTCCAAAATCCGAGATTAAGACAAGCTCTCCACCTCCTCAA
This sequence comes from Salvia rosmarinus, assembly GCA_036937905.1. Taxonomy (NCBI): domain Eukaryota; kingdom Viridiplantae; phylum Streptophyta; class Magnoliopsida; order Lamiales; family Lamiaceae; genus Salvia; species Salvia rosmarinus. The sequence continues at coordinate 137,655 of JAODLM010000166.1, forward strand.
CTAAATTGACCATCAATGTCCTCATCTTCCAATTTTGAATGTGGTTGGTGAGAATAGGAGGCTGGCGAGATGAGAGAAGAGAGCACGTTTCTATTTTTTTAGGAGCCTCTGTAGGATTCTCTCTTTGTCTTTTAAATATAATTCTTGCTAAGGTTGAATGTTTAATTGAGTATTGAGTTTTAAAATTAAGACTTAACAAGTATGAAATTTTGTTTAATTTTATTTGAGTTCTAAATATTAGCACAAAACACTTGAAATTACGTAAAAGATCGAAATTTGCGAGGCTTAAGCCTCGAGAAGCCTGAGGCGCTTAGCACTAAGGCGTGCGCCTCGGCCCTCGGGGCTCAAGCCTCACGGACAACGGAAAAGGCTTAAGCCTTGATACTTTTGACAACGCCTCACCTTGAGGCGAGCCTCAGCGTAAGCCTCAAACGTTTTCTGTGATGGTTCCAATTTATCTCATCCACGAAATTGTAAGATAGAATAGTGCCCTTTCGATGGAGTTGGTCAATTTTTCATAAATTAAATGGCACGTATATTGAAAGATAGGTAGCAAGAGTACGCATTCTCAATCTCAATATTTTTTATTTAATGAGTATGTTGGATTTTAAGTGCCATAAAATTTATACTTGGTTATTTAATGAGTATGTTGGATTTTAATGTATGGAATAAATTGGTCTGCAAATATAATTTTATTGTTTATAAATGATTACATTAAGTTATGAATCTTTTGCATATTCCCAGTAGAAAAAGTTCACACATGATTAGTCTTATTTCTCTTTGATAAAGAGTAGCAATCACAAAATTCCTCTCTAACCCTTCACATGTGATGTAAGTGATCACACCATTAATATTTATATGTATTGCTATATATATTAATGTTGTGATCATTTACATCACATGTCCCATCGTGAAGGGGTTGGGAGGAATTTTTGTGATTGCTACTCTTTATCAAAGAGAAATAAGACTAATCATGTGTGAACTTTTTCTATTAGGTGATTATATTTATGCATCGATTTTATACCTCAACAAATTAGTTTCATGTTGACATGCATCCGTGTTACTTTTATATAGTATATGTCTCGTGCATTTCTATTTCTATAACGTGAGAACCTTTTGTTATGAAACGTGAAATAGACTTGAAATCGAATATGAGTATCTTGCCTTTTGCATCTAAATATCCTAACATAACCAAACATTAGAAAATTATGTCGCATACCTCTATTTACCAATAAATAGAGTTATCGCATCTCTTTCACCTAAATTCTCTCCTTCTTACAAATGTACTTCCAAATCATTAACCAAATGTACTATGATGTAGAATATTATTTCTATAGTTGAACTATTAAAGTCGGGCTTAGTAGTTGGTACTCGAACATTTACCTCTCACTTCATCTCCCAACATTTGCGAACATTCATCTCCCAAGATTTGCTTCTCACTTCCAGAATCCCATTTCCCCATGACAGGAACATTTGCCTCTCACTTCCAGAATCCCATTTCCACTTCCTCGTGATGAGTCAGAATCGTGAATGGATGTATAAGCGTTTTAGTACTCGTGGTGGATTAAATCATGATTTTCTTCGTGGACTTGAAAACTTCATTGAGTTTGCTAGTAATCAACTATCATTCATGGATGGGGAAAAGATCAAGTGTCCTTGTAAGAAGTGCAATAATATACCTTATCAAGTACAAGATACCGTGCGATATCACGTTTCAAAATTTGGATTTGTTCCAAATTATAACACTGGATCTTTCGAGGGAGACAAATGTGAGTATAGATCCGCAATGCGATATCACCCGAACCTCAATCAAGTGCGTATCGACGATGGTAATGGATCTTTGTTGGTCCTCGGTTTAACTTTGCCGCGCCTGAAGAGGAACCAAATGCTGAGGCACGAAAATTTTACGACATGTTGGACGATGTCGATAAACCGTTGTGGTCAGGTTGCTTAAACCATTCACAATTATCTCGCTGTGGCTCGACTTACGAGTTGGAAAGCGAGAATAATATATCCGAGAAAGGTTTTGATCAAATAATGAAACTCATGAAAGAGACAAATCCAGATGGTAATCTTGTACTGATGACTTCTACAAAGACGAAGAAATTGTTGCGTGGCATGGGATTGCTGTGCACAAGATAGATTGTTGCCCACATAATTGCATGATTTCTTGGCGACAAGATTCGAATTGACGAGATGTAAAGTTTGTGAGCATCCACGTTTCAAGAGCAATAATCGAGCATCGAAACTCGAAAGAAATCACAAATTCCATGTAAGAAGATGTATTATTTTCCTCTTACTCCTCGACTACGAGGTTGTATGCATCCGAGGCTACTGACGGAGAATATCGTTGGCATGCATCGTCGATGATGATGGGGTCATGCGCCATCCGGCAGAACACACACCGCATGGAAGCATTTGAACATGAAGTTTTCTTTGTTTGAATCTGAGATTCGTAATATTAGATTGGGTCTTTCGACTGATGGTTTCCAACCTTTTGGTCAATCAGGACAACAATATTCTTCGTGGCCTGTTATAGTTACTCCTTATAATCTTCCTCCATGGATGTGTATGAATTAACAATATATGTTTCTCACAATTCTAGTGCCAGGGCCACGTAATCCAAAAGAAAAGATTGATGTGTTCTTGCAAACATTAATTTCGAGTTAGTAGATTTGTGGGAAGCGGTGTCCTTACCTATGATGTCTCATTGAAACAAAATTTTCAGATCGTCTTTGCATTGCTTTGGACAATTAGTGACTTTCACGGGTACTCTATGTTGTCCGGATGGAGTACAATGGAAGGTTAGCTTGTCCACATTGCATGGAGGATCTTGAGCGTTTACTTTACCAAAAGTGGTAGCAGTCATGGTTTGATAATCATCGAAAGTTTTAAATCCGATCACCAATTCGGAAGGGATAGAAGAGGATTCGAGAAAGAATACGGTGATTACTAGTAGTCCACATGAGCGCTATCGGAGAAGAACTATTATCTAGGATTGAAGGAATGAGACTAGTGAAGGTGGTGAAATGGGTAGTGATGCAATAAATAGTAGTATTTCCAAATATTTTGGTAGTGGTTGGAGGAGCGAAGTATATTACGGGATTTACCGTCTTGGAGTTCTCTTTTGATTCGACATAATTTGGATGTCATGCATAGAGAAGAATGTATTTGATAATGTGTTCAACAATGTGATGAATATTTCGGGTAAGGCGAAGATACGAGCAAATCAAGAGAAGAACTTAATTTGTCTTGCAATAGACCGAGTTGAAGATGAATGAGTCGACATGCAAGTATCCAAAATCTTCTTACACACTTGACAAACATGAGAAAAAGTCTTGTGCGAATGGGTGAAAGGTCTTAAATTTCAGACGGGTATGTCTCAAATATGGGCGATGTGTAGACATGACCAAATTGAAGATGTTTGGGATGAAGAGTCACGATTGCCATGTTTTTATCGCAACAGATACTCGATTGCATTTAGAACTTCTCCCACTAATGTTTGGAAGCGATAGCGAATTAAGTTTATTTTCAAAGATTTGACCTCTCGAAACATCAAACTTGAGGACATGTGCAAACTTGAAAAATATTCCAGTCATTTTATGCAAGCTCGGCGTATATTCCTCCTAGTTTCTTGATTCAATGGAACATCTACCACCATCTAGCGATGAAGCTCGTATTGGGACCGTTCAATACCGATGGATGTATCCATTTGAAAGGTAAACGACCACTTTAACAGTTGTTGTCCATATGTATAAATATACACATATAACTATTAATCTTTTTATATACATTGATAGATACTTACGTAAGTTGAAAAATAATGTGAGAAATAAAGCTCGAGTGGAGGTTCTATTTGCAATGCGTGCTTAGTAGAAGAAGCATCAACATTACATTCTTATTATTTTGAGGGTCACGTAAGAACGAAACATAAGAATGTGCCTCGTAATTATAATGTTGGGAGATATTAGGCATGAAGACTTCCGAGATATGCTTTCAATATTCAAGCAAGGTGGACCCCTTTTGGAAAAATGTCGAAGAGATATCTAGATTCAAGTGAGTATGATGCTGCTCGATTATATGTGCTATTGAATTGCGTTGAAGTTACGGACATGTATTTAAAGTAAGTATTTATAATTTCACGTTGTATAACTTTCAATTAGTATAACTATTTAAATACTAATTATAACTATTTATTTTTGAAGTTTGTTTATCGATTTCTTGAAAAGATTACATCCACGGATCTCCTCCTCTGAGATTCAAAAGGAAATCGATAGAAACTTCTCACATTGGTTTGATACATATGTGAGTATATAATCCCATTAACCAGAACCTTTTGTAATATTTAATCAGTCAGATTGATAGATGTTTATTGATTTGTTGGATTTAGGTCAAAGACCATACCAACAATGTCGTCAATCCATTCATATTGGATTTAGCAAAGGGCCTTCTCCGATGATTAAGGCGTATCCGTGTACTACATAAATGGGTATAAATTTCACACGTTAGAGCATGAGACACAAAGAGCCACCATGAGCGATGGTGTGTGCATTAAAGGTGAAACTTATGGTGCATACAAGAATGAACTCGATTTTATGGGCGATTCTTGGAGGTTTGTGAGTTGGAATACCATGGGCTACCTATGAAGACCGTAACAATGTTTAGATGCGAGTGGTTTGATCCATCACGATTGGGGACATCGGTGCATCCCGAATACAAATTGGTTTCGTGAATTATAGGCGAAGGTATAATAAGTATGAACCGTTTGTCCTTGCCACACAAGCCGTTCAAGTATACTATTGTCCTTATCCGAGTTTAAAACAATCTACAAAGGATTGGTGGGATGTATGCAAAATTAAGCGAGAGCTAATGTGGAAGTCTCGGATGAATCATCTAGTTCGATAGTACCTCCGCCATTTCAAGAGGATGAAATGCCTTTAATTACAAGTGTAGTGGTTGATGATGACATGACACGAGTTCATCCCGACGGCACTTTGATAGACATAGAAGAAGCGGATGACGAATCGATCGAAGATGATGAATTGTCGAATCGATTCATATGAATTATCGAATCGAAAATGATAATACATTGAATGATGATGATTATGATGGAGATGAATAGGGTCAGAATTATGCTGCTGCAGGTGATGCACTTCTCCTGCAATTTGACTTTTTCAAGGTATAATCAATACCCCAGACCTCTCTCTCTCTCTCTCTCTTCTCTCTTTTTTTGTTGCCATCCGAACAGATCATCTTTTTGCTACAACCATTGCTTCTCTCTATTCTGGCTATCGAGTATAACAAGATAGCACAACAATTCACGAACCATTACCTCTTCTCCCACTTTACTAATGCATTACAAGTCAAAACATAACAATTCTCTACTCGAGATTTCAGATTTGGATGCCTCGAACCATGGTCAAGGACTAGATACTCGACCTAGATATAACAATTAGATAATGAATGTGTACACATCAGTGATAAGCAAAAATATTCAAATATTATCATGCAATAGGACACATCAACGAATACAACATCAAACCGGCAAATTTAGAAGTATAAGCCTAAAATACAACTGAACAACCATTCTGAAGCATAAGAAAGTAAGTTTTCTCTGCGATCAACACATTTCAATGAATCCTATTGTCAAAAGCTTTATAGGAAAAGAAACAAGAATTACCTTGAAATATATTGTAGATGTAACTTTTCCAATGACAATGTTTAAACAAATAGCTAATGAAACCAAATTCAAAGACAATTGATAACTTTTGAAGAATAAAAATTATTAAAGTAACGTACCAAATCTATTTTCGGATGGCAAGTTGAGGGCGAGGTAGAGGAGTCGGTCTAGTGATCGTAGGAATATTTACGCATCTACCTCCTCGGATGAAGGTTGGCGCCTCGGTGGGAGGACTTACGATAGGTGGAGGAGAGGGTCGGCGGTGGGTGCAGATCGGGCGATGGGAAGAAGACCTTGACTATTGTGAATGGGTACCTATAGTTTAATTAGATTATTTTAACTCAATTGTACTTATTTGAATATAATGTATATTATTTTAACTCAATTGTAGGATTTTATGTCCATCGCATGATGTTGCACATGTGATTCTTGAGTCGTTCAAGAAGGTCATGAACCATCGGGGTTTCGGTTGGAAATTGGTCCCGATGATCACGGTGGTGTATTTTCAAGACTTTCAGGTATTATTGATTTACATTCAAGTATATTGGTTTATTTCAGACTAAGTGATAGTTAATTTGATAATATTTATATCCTTATGTTGAAAATGATGTTTAAGGTTCAATAAGTTTGACTCCTTGTTGATAATGATATTTAGCAATTAATGTCACTCACACTATTAAGAAATAGGTATGGGACTTAGTTTAAGTATTCAGATGGTTACAATAACCTTTACAAAAATTTTACGATTTTATTATATCAAGTATGCATTATTCTACTATAAGTGCGTTATTTTTATAATATATGTTTAATTTGTAACACACTTATATTTACTCTTTTGTTACTAGTTATAGATTGTTTTAATTTTTATCATGATATGCTAAATTAGAAGTCGAAATCGTTCGTATTAAATCATGTAGAGTTTGGTTCTTATTTACATTTAACGATAATAATAACAATAAAAAATTATGTAATAAAAATGGAATGTCAGTTACAAATTAAATATTATTTATGATCCACTATTGTTTTAGTCGAGACCATTATATTAAAATTTTCTTATGTACTTCTTTTTTTAAATGTGATTCACGAAAATGTTATAAATCTAAAGTACATAATCGGTTTCAACGTGATTTTAATTTCAGGACGGACACAGAAGAATGATTTTGATAGTTAAAATTGAAAATTTTGGATGATAATTAAGGAGTGTTAATTAAAAAAAATGGTGGACTAATTAATCATATTTTAGTTGGGAGTGCTGCCATAATTTCAACTCATAATATGTTTCTCGCTATACATAATTCTTCCTGTTATTGTTGAAGAGATTCTTTTATAGTTGGAATGATTTGTATTATTTATTTAGTCATTCTTCTTCATCACACTTTGTTTTATTTGTTTATTTTTCATTATGTGGTGTCCAATAGCTTGCGTTATAAGCTTATTCTTTCCCTTGACTACGGTCAACTAATGAAATTTTCTCGAATTTAACCACGATGCAATAGCTCTTTTTGTAAAATATTATGCCTTGTAAATAGTGATCAAATCTTTAAATGACACGAATTTGCTTAAGTATCATTAATTGAACGAATTTAACCACGATGCAATAGCTCTTCTATAATTATCCCTTCTATAGTATCATCTTTAATAAGGCTTTAATATTGAAAAATATACTTCTATAATACTCGATTAGTCATGAAACCTATAAAAGGAGTTAGTTTTCATGTCCTATAAACTTAATTCAATTGGTTAGGAATTAGTAGATTTGGAGAAATGAATTAGTTTTGCCTCAAGTGACAAATGAATTCTACAATTTTATTATAAAAAAGTAGCCTATAAGATCCCATATAAGACCTTACTTTCACGTTATTTTCGATCCCAACAAATGTATTATTTTCGAATGTGCATTATATGTGCATTTCAAATGTATCATTTTCAAATTTATGCTTCGAATTATTTACTGTTTGGATCGGCCGCTTTGTCTCTTGAAGTAGTCTACCGTGCATGGTGCCAAAAGGCGGCGGTGAGATATCTGGATCGATTCATAAGATCGAAGAGGCAGGCGACGCGCGCACCTCAATTCATTCCCGGATCGGATTGGCTGCGTGGCGGGATTATTGGAATCGACTTGAGGTGCGGACTAAAGCGAAAAAAGCTAGAAGGAGTAGGATGACGAGCGGATGGTGAGGGGCGAGGATCGTCAAGCACGAGGATGGCTCCGGATGTGCTTTAGATTATGCTACCAACATTATAAGTATTTATTTTTGAATTCAATTTAGGTTTTAATGTTGTTCTTCTTTCCTCACATATATCATAATCATTAATTGCTAAGTTATTAGGCATACAAACTAATTGGATTAAAACATCATTAATGAAGCTTGTTTAATTTTCTTATTTTAAGTAGCAATTGTACCTCTATTATATGCACACAAATACTTATTATCATTTACCTCGTGTACATTAATAATGTTTGAATGAATGAATAGGCGGAGAACGTGGAGTCCATATTTACGAGGTCGGTGGGATGTTTTTCGAAATATCATGTCGCTCCCGATGGAAGTTATCTGAGATGGGAAGGCTCGTAGCATCGCGGTAAGTAGATTAAATATTAAATATGGTAATGATGTAAAATAACTTCTATTTGGAAACTTAAATGATTTTCTTTGCAAATCTGAGGAGCGGTGGAGGACCAAGTTCAGATTTTGACTCGAGCCGGTAGCGAGATGAGAGCCAGTAGATAGGACTCGGATCCTCAAGGGTATCCTCGAGGCGCGCATCGAAGAAAAGAGATTGTTTGGTGCTAGTTCTCTCACGTACATTCATGGAGAGCGACTCTAGTTACGGCTCTGCAATGACATCTCGTATGGAGTCTCACGGATATCGAGCAGTTGACGGAGATGGAGGAGCGATGCGGTTAGAGAGAGCGGATGGTGAGCAACTACGGTGGAGAAAGAGGCGTGAAGCGATCGAGTCGAGGATTCAAGCACAACAGAGTGAGCATGCACGGATGCTTCAACATCTTCAAGCTCAGTTAGAAGCTCAACAGGAGGCATTCCAGCGATTCCTATCGGGCTCGAGTAGCGGTACTGGACCTCGACCACCCCCTCCACCATCTTGATTCCTATCTTTACGTTTTTACTTCATTTATGGATATGTTGAATTGTTGTTGTTGGATTTGGATTGTTGAATTGTTGAATTGGATTTGGATTTATAACTCCGTATCGAATAGTTGTTGTGAATTATAGAATAGTGATGATTGTGGATGTATTGAATAATTGTGGATGTATTGTGATGATTTGTGATGATTTGTGATGATTGTGGATGTGATGATTGATGATTGTGGATGTATTAAAAACACGGGTAAAACCTAATCAAAGCGGGTAAAAACACGTATAATTTTAAGTATAGCAATTTCAAGAATAGCGGCGAATTAAGTCGGAGCTGCGGCGGTTACGAGACGGAACACAACCTAATTTTTCGTGGTGTATCAACGGATCTCTGACGGAATTTTTAGCGAAGGAAAAATTCCGTCGTTAGTTCTGACAGTTCTGACGGACAAGCGAATAGATTTAGCGACGATCGAGACTCAATTCGGCGGAAATATATAGCGATGTAAAAAGTCCGTCGTTATTTGCGGCGGATCTCTGACGGAATTGTCCAAAAATTTAGCGGCGGAAACTATTCCGTCGTAATTAACGACGCGCGTTTCCGTCGTTAATTCGACGTAATAAACGACGAGTCAAACGACTATCTTTCAACGACGGAGTTTTCCGTCGCAAGTCCATTTCAAAATTTTGCGACGGAATGATTACCGTCTTTGTCTTCGTAACAACGCGGCTTTTAGAGACGGAATAAATCCGTCTACGATCCGTCATGATTACATTTTCGACGGATTTTTGATGTTTAGCGACGGATTGTTCCGTCGCTGTTCGCGTGTTTTTTTGTAGTGATATACGCAAAATACATCCAATCACCAAGTCACATAAGTCAATTTCTATTCGATCATCTTCAATCCATATTCGACAAGGTAATATTTATTGTATAGTCTGACCCGACTCTATCAGTCTAGATGTTGTTGCTTCTTCAAAACGCATCCCCTTTTCAATCTTGCAGAATTTGCAATTAAAACCCTAAAGTTTTTAGAATTAGTAAAAGAAATAGAGTGCGAGAATTGAAGAAGAGATGAGAAAGGAGTGGCACGATATGATTGATTAGGGGAAGAAGCGGCGTTGATGAACTGAATGATACTAGGAATTTATTTGTTTGGATTTTTATGTTTTTTCTTTTCATTTCAGTTTCGAATATGAGTTTTGTTTAATTCAACTAACGGCCCAAAAGTGTTATTAGGATGTTGATGGGTTGATTCTGAATTTTATTAACCAGCAAGTTGGGCCGAGGATTTTGGGTCATGAATTTCAAGTAATTGTTGGTTCGAATTCGAGAAAATATTTTGATTATTTTTCTGTAATTATTTATAAATAATTTAATTTTAGAGTTAAATCGAATAGTTTTAAATGAAGAATTTGTATTTTGGGTGAGATTTGTTTGTATGATTTAGCTTGTAACTTTAATTACTGCGATTAATATCACCCAATTAATCAAAACGTGATACAGGCCCGATTAATATTTTTAATTATTATATGCACGTGTAATTATATGTTTTTAAGTATTAATTATTGAAACGATGAATAAACACCCTCTCTTACTATGAAGTATATAATACCGATAATTTTGGATAATAATATATTCATTAACATGAAGTCGTTGATTAGTGAATTTATTTAATTTAAATCAATAATATTTCTTTATTTCTTTTTTGGGTATAAAGTGTGTGGATATATGTAATGTGTATTTTTAATTTTTTTACAATTTATTTATTTGTATTATAGAATATTTATCACTGAATTTGCTTTCCAAATATTTTTTTTTATATGAGATTTTGAAAAAATAGTTGGGTATATTACACTTTTATTGATTTATAAGATTTTTCTAATATTAAATGGTTAAACAAATTTTTAGATCAATGAGTTTGTCTGTTATTGAAATTTGTAATACCTTAAGATTGCAATCATAAGATTTATTATTGTTTGTTAATTTTGCCATTGTTTTTTCGGTTATGCGAAACAATACATAATTAACCTCTACAAAGATTACTATAACTTGTACGTTGAGAAAGGAGTCTCCCATATTGGAAAACCAAGGAGCTATTAAACTACATTTAAATACATTCACATCAATAGCGCAAGTACTTAAATTATGAGGTCACACCATCTGGGTCCGGAGTCTGAGCAAATACATATCGAACTTGTTGTATTTGGAAGTTTTAGAAGTGCACTTGGTTCGGGCATGTGCCTCATATGTACTTGTTGTATTTGGATGTTTTAGAGGTGCACTTGGTTCGGGCATGTGGCCTCATACGGAAGGATGGGTTCGGCTATGTGGCGGTGCGATTAGGCGTGTAGGGCTCACTCTTGGCAGTTTCGTTTACTTGGCAATGCAAGATTGACTTGACGAATTCAAATTGCTTCTAGATCTTAATATAATAAATTCGAGAACTAAGACTTTTCATTTGGTAATACAACAACTATTATGTTAAGATGTCACAGTCTGTAAATTATTAAAGCACGATTACATGATCTGGAAATCAAGTTAAACAAATTTTACGTAAAATAATCTGTGTGAGTAAATAAATTTTTTAATAAAAAAAATGTGTTGGGAGGCTCAAGATCTTTATTAATTACGACATTAAAGAAGAGTAGTAAATAAAATTTTTGTAATGTTAAAAATGTGTTGGGAAGTTCAACGATTTTTATTACTTACGATTTGTAAAATAAAATATGGAGAAAATATTATTATATATAGTTTAAACCTGACGCACACTTGAAATCATTGTGACGACAACTTTTTTGTTTTGAACATATATAATTCATGATTGAAGAGATGCTATTACGACGTATCTGTGATGAGAATTTTAATTGGATATTTTATTGGGAATAATTTTTCAATTATATAATTTTGTATATTTATCGCTTTGCATCATAGTTTTGTTCTTTTGTCAATATACAGTGATTAATAAAGATCTTTGAGCCTCCCGACACATTTTTTTCATTACAAAAATTTATTTACTACTTTTCTTTAATGTCTTCAACGTTTGACTATATACCTTGGCCGCATTTCTTCCCACATTCACACAGATTAATAATACATAAAAAATGTTTAACTTGATTTCCAAATCAAGTAATCGTGCTTTAATAAATTAGAGAGAGTGATATCTCAACATAATAATTGTACCAATTAAAAATTCTTAGTTCTCAAATTTATTATATTAAGATTGTAAGCAATTTGAATTCATCGAGTCAATTTCTTGGGATTAACAAGAGGTACTATTCATGAACTATATTATTGGAAGATATCATAATATTTTATACTAAATATAATCATTTATAGCACCCTCAAAAAATATATATAATTATATACCCTATTTGCTTGTGTACGTTTAATTTTGAAAACGACAAGACTTTGTCTTTATTAGTAGCTTAAGACAGTTGATTAGCATAATTAACGAGATATTGCAAAATAATTGGACTTCTTATGATCTCAACTTTTTTATTTTATTTTATGTGGTTGTGCAGTTGGTGAGATCGAAGAAGAAATTCTGTTGTCTAGTGATGGAACGTTTATTTTGTCTGCACATATATGGTAGTTCAGTAGCATCTAATTAGTTTATTATCTATTGATCGAAAAATGTTTTCTAAACTAAGCATTAGATTTTTCTTATTTTCACTACACGTGGATCATACTTTTATTAATATTAACCAAAATATCTACAAAATCTGAAAATAGTATGAAAATAATATCTTTCTTTCCGGCCACTTGTGCTTTGACCTTTGTGAGAGATTTAACTAAAAAAAAATTGAATTTAAATTAGATAATCGTAAAATTAGGTGAGGACTATTCCTCAATAATTCAGGCACATAATTTGCAAATTCTAGAATTAAAATATATTTTATGTTAGCACGGAACATAATGTATTGGATATGACTATTTGAGATTTGAACCCGAAGGGAGAACTTAAAGATTTTTTATTCTATATTTATAATAAGTAACTTTTGTTTAAGAGAAAAAAAATCTAATTCTACTCAAAGAGAAAAAAATCTAATTAACTTTAGAGGTGGACTCGTGAGTATGTTCATAGATGCAGATATTGATACATTTTTTTAGTGCAAAGTGATAATTTCTTTTTTTAAAATGATTAACATTTTAAAAATGTTTCCTAAGTAAAGTTGCAACTGTTATGTGTGATTGTGCTATGGATAAATTGTAATCTCACATGATCACCTACACACCACACATGACATGCAAACTATACTTAGCAATTAATCGTAGCTATATATAACATATATACCTAATTTAGTCCACACTGATCTAATTCACTTGTAACACCGAAAATTCACTTATTCCATCATTAGAAAACCGAAAAAAGCATTATATATTAACATTTTCATTGGTAGATAATAGAGTACTACAATTCATGCAAATCTTCAATTGAATATTAAATTGAAATTTCATTCACATCATTCTATATGTTTGTTTATTTATTTATTTTTGCGTGTATTCTTTCGTTCTATATATACTAATAGTCAATTAGTTTCTTATTCTTTAGAGAGTTGATGGTGATTGTTCTGATATATATATATATATATGGTTCATGTGAGAATGAAAATAAGTATAAGAAATAAGAATAAATCTAAACCATTGATTTTAGCAAATCAATGGACATGATTTATTTTCGTTGTGCTACGGATAATAACTATATGTGCTATAAATTTTTACTTATATTTTCAGTCAAGGTTATATAAGTAATTTAATTCTATAAGAATCAATTTTTTCCCCTTAATTTAAGGTAAGACATGATTTTATTCTTAATTTTAGGGTTTTTTTGTAATCTATCCTTTAATTTATATACAACATTATTTCAGTTTCAATACTTAATATATGCATATTTATTTGTGATTCAAGCTAGTAAATCTATGGAAAACTCAAGTAAAATAATCTATATATTGATTAAATGCGTGTGATTCGACTATAGCCTTGGTTTAATATTTTTGTAGCAATTTTTCACTTATTAGTTGCACATACTACTAAAATTTCGAAAATGATTATCAGTTCATTTTATATGTTGTTCTGTACATATGTAATATTATTGATGTATATGTGCTACAGAACATATGTATATATATGTGCAAAAAAAAAACACTCAAACGTAACAAAAAACAAATAAATACAATATATGTACAGAATAAAGAATCAAATTGTTTGACAATAATTTACAAAATTTTAGTATACGTGCATAATGAATAAACTAAATATGCTATGAAAATGTTCCACCAGTGCAATAAGAATTGAAAAGCAGGTATAAATGAATGCATAAATTCTTTTACCTGCGTACGTGCAAAATGAATACACTAAAAATGCTACAAAAGTGTTTCACAAGTGCAATAACTGAAAAACATATATGAATCAATAATTTTTCTTAATATGCGTTTTCATGATTTTTGTAGCTTTGATCACAAATAAATTTTTATATATTAAGTATAGAAACTGAAATAATCTATATAAAATAATAAGTTAAAGGATAAATAACAAGAAATTCCTTAAAATAGGTTAAAATCGTGTGTTACCTATATTTAAGGGAAAAAACTGTTTTTAATAATAATTATTATTGATTTAGCCTTGAAAAATATCATGCGAAAAAAATTATAGCATATATAGCTACAATTTGTAGCACAACGAAAATAAATATTGTCCATTGATTTACTAGAATCAATGGTTTAGATTTATTCTTATTTCTTACAAAAAAAATTCATTCATACGATACATCCTCTATATATATATATATATATATATATATATATATATATATGAAAGGGTTAACGTGAGAACTATTTTTATTGTGAGAATCATAAAATGATGAATTCGAAGTGAAAGTTGATGAATCTGCTGGAAAAGCTATTGAATCCAAAAAAATAGAATTTTCATCCATCATGAGATTCGAACCACGGGCAAAATTTTAATTTTTGGATTCATGCTTTCGATGGATGCATTAACTTTCATAATGATTCATTTTTTCATAACAATTTGTGTGGTTCTTAGTTCTCACATTAAAAATAGTTCTTATTTGAACCTCACTCTCTCTCTCTATATATATATGAAGTGGATCATAAGAGAACTACATCTTTTTGTAAACACCGTATTATACAATCATAAAAAGTTCATGCAAATGTATATAGTTGATGCATAATGATTTCGCTCTAATTGGTATCTTGTGTACAAACTTAATTTAGAGTGAAATCGTTGTGCATCATCTTTATATGCATTGTGCATAATTCACAACAAAAAATATAGTTCTCAGAATAACCAACTCATATATATATATATATATAGGAATTCGTTTATATACATACAATCCTTAACATATATAAATGAGAACAAATTGTATGCTTGTGTTGGCCTAGTGGTAGAGTGGTTAATGTCCGAGGCCAATGATCTCGGGTTCGAGTTCACCGTGACGTGAGCTTTAAATTTATATATGAAATTGATCAAAAATAAAAATGAGAATAAATCATGTTCATTAGATTTGGATGTCCATTGGATTTGGATATATAATGGTTATTTTTAAATATGCACCTGAATTAGTTATATATATATATATATATTTATGCATATAATTGTATATTTGTGTATATGCGTTATAATTTATGCATTGAATCTGAAGCGTCCATATTGGTTTATCAAGGGTTAATATTATCTACACGGAACTCCTCCCTATACCTACTCCTATATATATATATAAAACTACCTCTTATAAATTAATCCATATATTCAATTAAGTTGCATCAGCTTTCACACTATGTTGATATTTTAGAGCCAATGTATTTTCTTTTCTTCTAGTTAATCTAATAATTTGATAACCAACCAATTGACAGTGCCTACTAATCAACGCCAACGACAGAATAAGCCCATGCACCTATTAGATAGAACCATATGCATTCATACACATAATACTATGCAAAAATTCATGCCCGACCGTCCATTCACAAAAATTCTTGTGCAGCCGTTCTCACCATGCCGACGGTCGGAATTTCTAATTATTGAGGGGTTAATTTAGATTTCATTAGCATTTCTCAATTTTCAGCTAAAAATTATTTAGGTTAGATTTCCCTACATTCGGGCATAAGAGTACGCCTCATAATAATATACAACACTTAAGATTTTTCATGACAAAAACATTTTGTATTTTGATGTACAGTGCATTAATATTAATTAAACTTAATTAGAATTCATCAATTTCTAATTATAATTTATTAATTCCTAATCATCAAGACATTAATCTCAATTAGAGTTTATCAATCACATAATTGAGATTTAATCAGGACGGTGTACCTTGTATGCGGATACACCAAAGTGTGCCTCTTTTCATTAATTTTTCTTATGTTGGGGAAGAAATGCAAGTATATACTACAAAATGGCTCCTGATTTGCTTTGATCTTAACCTTATGTGTGTTTATTTTGAGTTGTTTCTTTTACAAAATACTCTTTCGTCTTGAATAAATGTCCTCTCTCTTCAAAATTGTATACCAAGGCTGAGTATGCTGTTGATTCTAACTGGCTTAAAGCGTTAAGAACATATATATGCTTTTATGTATAAACGTCAGGCATCATATGGAACTAACTATCTTTCAAACTTTGTATCTTCCAATCTCACACTCTCATGTTCTAAATTGTAAGTGAATAGTAAAGGGACATTCTCAATTCCACCTCCGCCTGGCGATCACAATCCGACACTAGAGATATATAAAACTTAATTGGGGGATTAAGCACTATAGACATGTGTTAGCATTGGCAATAAACCCTTGTTTGGTCTAATTTTCAGTTGAATCGGCTTATATTAATATTTTCATCACTATATGCAGTTGATGTGAATGAAAAAGAAATCTCGCACAGAGTGGTTTAAATTAATTGAAATGCAAATAATTAATCATATTGTAACTTTATGTCCAAGCCAGCTTTGAGTTTTAATTTTATTTTATTTTCATTTTTCTCTTCGTCTTTCCCACAATTGTTACAACACTAAACTGTGGAACATATATATATAGATATCAATTTCTGAACAAAAACAAATGACAGTTTACATAGGAAGAAGACCTAATTAAGAACAAGGATTCTTAAGTCTCAAAAACTACTCAGGATGCAACAACCTTAATTCCTGTCTCACCATCCACCAAAATGAAAACCCTAACTAGGCTAGGGGGTAGTAGTTCACTTTACAACAGAAAGGTAAATATAAAAATATGGCCAACTGTTTGGAACCATGAAAAAACTCACCAGAGAGCTAAAAAACCCTTCTTCAAAATGAACCCCATAACAAAACTCTAGGTGATGATGCCATATATCTAAAATGGTGGAGAGCAATTCAACAGGAAATTCAGCAAGACACAATAACTCTGAGCTAGAAAAGCACTATATATAGATCACCCACTTGCATTCCTTCATATTCTGACAGCACTGCGTAAATTCTTCACCAGTTCCTTCATATTTAGACTGGCTTCGCCATCCTTCTGCAATAAATAGCCAGCAAGTTCACAATTTTGTATAAGCCAATATATCTTGTGACATGGGTAATCTATAAATATATGATTGTATGTATGAGACAATAAGTACCTGTGCAATTATTGTTATGTTGAGTGCAACACCTCCAAAAGTCATGACACTGCTGTTCACAACTGACAAATGGAGCTTCTCAATTTCAGCAACAGTTTTCTCCAAAACCCCCTTTCTCTTCTCACAGTGGACGCTGATCAGCACATCATTGTCACAAAACCTCGCTTCAATCTCCGGGAGAGATTCACAGACCGCCGCCCCACTCTGATCACCATCACCGCCGCACACTTCAGATTTCTTCACAAACATCACGGATTCCACAGTCGTCTTCTTTGCCTTCTCCTCCAGCGCCTTCACCTTTTGCTTGAGCTGCTTCATGTACTTGATTGCATCTCCAAGAACAGAAGCCTTATCCATCTGTATATATATACACATATATATACATATATCAATAAAATTCCAGATTATAAAATATCATATATACAATTACTTCCTCCATCCCTAACAAGTGTCTAATGACCTAAAAACACACATATCAAAGAAGTTAAATTTACTCTTGTTATCCCTAATTATTTCTTAGAAATTTGAAAAAAGTAAAAAAAATGATGATAATAGAAAGTTTTGTTTATGGGGACAAAATTCATTTTAAAATGGGACAGTTATTGGGGAGGGAGGAAGTACCTTTTTGAGACCGGGGACTAGGGCAGACAAGGCGATGAAGCGCTGGCTGAGCTTCTCTCTCCTCTTTCTCTCAGCTAAGATGTGATCCTGTGCTTGAGAGAGCTTGCTGTTAGGGTGATTCTCTTGATCCCTTGGCATGGCTTGAGCACATAGTTTGAAGATTGATGAGTGAGTGTGGTGGGAGAGAACCATGCTTCCTCTTTAGGCCTCACAACTCCCACAGTAGGGCTATGGGCAAAGCTGGTGGTTGGAGGGTGAGTTTGACATTCTCTCTTGCTTGAAGGTTTTGAGCTGCTTCAACGGCGGTTCTCGCCGGCCGGATACGCCTCCGCTGGCCTCTTGAAGTCCAACAGAGGCTGCTGGGAGGTGTAGGAGTGATGGAAGCCTTCGGAAAATCCACAAGAAATCGAGCTGAGATCGTCGATTGGGTCCACTTGCCATTGCTGGAAGAATAGAGGATCAATATCCATTCCCTGAAATAAATAAAAAATTAAAACAATTTGGTGATTATGTAAACTAGAATTCAAGAATTTATTTGGACATAATAGAAACGAAGGGGTTCTTACGAAATCAGCTATGTCTCTGAAGGTTGAGATCTCCATGCTCCGCGAAATTAATTGGTACTCTACTTAATAATTGAGCTAGCCTGCATAAAATCAAATAAAGATCAATTTGTGTAACAGATATTGGGTTTTTTCTTTTTTAAGTTCGTCAACATTCCCTCAACGCATAAAGCCTCAAGGTTGTGAAAAAAATGAACAACTTACCTTCCAATTTTATGGACAAAACTGCACTTTTGTTTCCACTCGAGTTGATCCCAATCTTTCTTCCAATTGATACGCCTTGTGCTAATTTTATAGGTGTAGCTAACACGATTTTGTACATCTTTTCTCATATTATTTAATTACGCAGTCTTCACAGGCCTCTGCTGATGTGAACTGGCGTTTTAAACATTTATTTTGAACAATAATATGTGAACTTGTAATAAACAAATAATTCCGTTTTATTGGGAGAAATGAATTTCTAAAAATGGGATAACTTTAAGGCAGGTGTAAAGCAGCGATCAATTAGAGCTGTCTTATTAAGAATATTTGAAGACTTTTTTAGATGTTGGATTTGAAATTGCCAGTGGAAAAACATTACCAATAAGCATAGCTGTTTTCCTTTTTGATTTCAGCATTATATTTCAACCATCAATTATAATGGATGAAATCACATTTCATTAACTCCACATTTCTCGGGGGCTTCCGTATACATATCTCGATGACTCATATACCCAATTGGGCACATGCTCTAATATTATTATCTTCATTAAAATAATAAGGGTGCTTAATTTTGAATATTATTATTATTGTCAACTAAAAGAATTGACTCTCCGGCCAAATTATTTCATTGACACTCAAGGTAATATATATATATATATATATATATATATATATATATATATATATATATATGTGTGTGTGTGTGTGTGTGTGTGCGCGCTAAATGGGTTGGGTTGAGTCCAAAACAGCATCACGCACTTGGAATATATATCCAATTTTACTATGTATTTATTAAATTTTATTTTGATATTAATTAAGAGATTGCAAGGTAGTGTGGAATATTTTATTCCACCTTGGCTGGAGGACATTAATTGTCTCGATTGATTCCTTTAAGTTCTTAAATCAATTTTAAGGTTTTCCTAAAAAAGGTGAGAATATGTATCCGAATAAAGTTTTCACACCATGATCACATCATAGTATTCTTCAACCATGTAAAATTGAGAAATCAAGATTAAATTTCATTTCCCTTCATTAAATTTAGAATAATAGTAAAGTTTGTCACCCTTTGTAGAATTTGACACAGTTAGGCCTTGACAAGGAGGTCCAAAAAATGAGAGGTGGTTGCTGATGTGGTCGAGCTCAAGTGGTAAAGTTGAGCATTAAAAATTCTTTTTAATAAAGTGGTCATTGATTTGATTCCCATCTATAGTTGTAGTTTCATTTTAAGTGGATACATTATGTGGTATAGCTTGTGCAAGTTTGATTATTTGAGATTAATTGTTTGAAATTCTTTGATTCTTATTAGTTAGAAATTCATGATATATGTATTTTGTATCTAAAATATATTAGAAGTGGGAAAGATAAAAGATTAAAGTAATTATATATATATATATATATATATATATATATATATATATAGAGAGAGAGAGAGAGAGAGAGGATCAAATAGTACTTGACCTAAGATAGTATGTAGTCTCAATCTCATCCACTTATCTCATAGATCTTATGGTTGAGAATTTTCGGACTTTTAAGCCTAATTTTCTTGATTTCGCTACAATATGGGTAGTAGATTAGTAATTTGATTTGTTATGTGATTGTGAAAACAAACCTTGCATTTTGTTGAGCTGATGCATTCACATGAACAAAAAATGCATGCGATTGAACACAATAATGCATGTGGTTGGAAGCTCGCGCCAGTGTGCTTTCGTGCTTTCATGCGTCGCCCGTATCGCTATCCGTCCGTTATTAACGATGCATTTTTATGTTTTGTTAAATACATGAACATGTTTTATTAAATGCATGAACATGCTTTGTTAAATGCATATTTGTGTTTCGTGACAACATGCAGTTTCATGTTTTGTTCAATGCGGTTTTATGTTTTGTTAAATTCGGTTTATGGTTTTCGACGACAAATCTCTCATCCATTATTCTCCGTCAATTCCACCGTCCTTTCTTGATTACGGTGAATTCGCCATGAACCACCGCCATAGACACCATCTCTATCGATTCTTGATCATCTATCAAATCAATCTTCTATTTTTCTCAAAATTCATCAATTTTGTTCTCAAATTTTTCTTCTTCTTTCTTTCTTTCAAAATCATTGTTTGTTGTTGTTCGTATATGTTCTTGCTCTCATTTCACGATTCTTTGTCGTCGTCGACGCCGGTCATTGTTGTCACCGTCGTCGTCATCGTCGGTGTCGTCATTTGCCGCCAGGAGGAGAAGAAGATCGATTTGATTTCTTATCATTTTACCCTTTGCGAAAAAAAATTAAAAAAAAAAAATGAGCTGTCACGTGGTAGCTTGTGGTGCGGTCACATGTTCAAAATGTGTGGTCTAGATTGGGTACTACATACTATCTCGGAGACCGGATACTTGAGAATCAACCATATATATATATATATATATATATATATATATATATATATATATATATATATCAAATGAGAACCACAAGTATTTTAAGAAATGAGAATTAATCATGAACATTTATTTGATGCGATCTTGTGGTCTATATTTAATCTCATATTTGTAACATATTATCTACATAATTAAAGAACGAGGTAATTAAGTAAATGCCTTTTTATAACGGATGGATAGCTATAATTAAAGGGGCTTGATATGTTTTTTTATGGTATCTAAGAATTCATAATCTTTATATTTCTATTGTTTATCTTTTTTCTTTTTTTTTGCATTCTACTCAATCTGTTTGATATTTTCTAAATATCAATTAATTAAATATACATACACAAATTAAGTAGATATCAATTTGCATAGTTCACTATGGAGTCGTCTACGATGTCCATGCACAATACACGAAACATCATGAACAACATTAAGACTTAAATGCACATCACACGTAATAATCATGATTATTTGTCTTATGATATCATTTAATCAATGCATATCGTACAAATTACAATCTCATAAACGACTATCAAATTTTGCATAAATAATATGCGAAGTCAAAACACCTCTCAAAATATAACATTCATTCATAGTTATACATAATAATTTGTCCTATAATACTTTTTCACTATTAAGCATAACCAGTGACGAAGCCATGATTTTTTTCTTGGGGGCCCAATTAATTATAATTTTAAAAGGTAATAAAATAAAATTATAAAATAATAATTATTTAATAATATAATGAGTTTATTATAATCCTTTTAGAAATTTGATTGATAATATTAATTCACATATAAAATTTTATTATTTGCATATATCTTTTATTTTATTAATATAAAATAAATAATAGAAAAAGAAACGAAATAGCATTTTATCAACATAAAAAAATTATAGGAAAAAAGGAAAGAAATATAAAGGAAAGAAAAGAATGAAAAAGAAATAAAAGAAAATAAGTATAGAAAAAGAAAAAAAAAGAAAATATGTAACTAAAAGAAATCGAATCAAGATCTCTTAAATGAGAGATAAAAATCCTAACCCATTAGACTACAATAGATTTAGTTATTAAATATTAAATATTAAATATTTATAGAGAGCACACATGTTTAGCTAAGAATTAATTAACATAGTGTTATTATTTGCATATATATTTTATTTTATCAATATAAAACAAATTATATAAGAAAGAAAAAAGGAAAAAAAACACAAAATAAAGAGAAGAAATAGAATAGAGAGAGAGGGAGAAAACACAAACCAAAAGGAAAGAAACAGAGAAGGAAAAAAAAGGAAACTAGAAACAGAAGAGAAAAAAAAGAAGGAAAGAGAGAAAGAGAGAAAAAAAGAAGGAAAGAAAAAAAAAGGAAAGAAAGAAAGATAGGAAAAAAAGAAAGAAAGAGAGGAAAAAAAGTAATGAGAAACAGAAGAGAAAAAAAGAAGGAAAGAGAGAGAGAAAAAAACAAGGAAAGAAGAAAAAAAAGGAAAAGAGATGTTGTTGAGGGTCGAACTCGGTTCTCCAAGATTTCAAAGAGAATCTTAACCAACAGGCTAGGACAAACACTTTCAATATTATATTACATATCAAATATATAAATTTTTTTTCAAAAAAAATTTGGGCGTGTGGCTCAGCTCTGAACAAACTACTTATGAAACATGCACAACAAACATCAAATTATGCCAATTTCATTAGACATAGAATACTAAGTTTGTCAATTTTAGTTTATTCGCTAACATGCATATGCACAACTTCTAATAAGTTATGCACAACTACTAACAAGTTATGCTAATTTCATTAGATACAAAATACTATGTATATATTCTTAAACGCAAATTAATTTTCTTCACAAAAACAGAATTCACAGCGTCTGAAAATATTGCATAAATTCGTGTGCCATGTTGAACAAATATTTATCGATTACAATTTTGGAGTGAAGATATTCGTTTGAATATCTATGTTCACTTTGTAAAAATTTTGAGTGTAAACATAAGAGAGAAGATTACAATAAAGGAGAGAGAGAATATTAATAATTAAGCAACCTAAATTTAGGGGGTGCGGGTGGTTGATGGGATAGGTTTGATTTTCAAATCACACAAATACCCCTAACGTGTTAAATTATGTAGCAATTAGTCAAACTTGGCATTATGAATAAATTAAATACAGACCATTAGATTATATGAAATCAAGGGTAGTGATAAGTTCTTAGTTCTTATATTAGAGGTGGTTGTGTGTGTGTGTGTGTGAATTGGATCAAATACAAACTAATCTTAATATATAAAATAGAAACTATTTCAGTCCTTCATCGTGAAGATTCGATGAATTTATCTCTTTCTTGGATGAACTCATACATCCGAGTTTGAATTAGGGCGTAATTCCATGTTTACGAATTCATCAACTTTCACGGCAAATCAGGACATATTTTCACAACAAAATTTCAGACAAATTCATTATTTGTAGTTTATACTATAATAAGATTTTACAATAACCACTCTATATACATGATATATTTAAGAACGTAGAGATGAAGCAAAATTTATAACTCTGGATTAGGGCCCATTCAACTCAAATTGTGAGTCAGATTTTGCTCCGTTTGATGATAGGCAAAATATATTGGTTGAGCTTATGATAGCTTTGTGGCTTGTAATTCATTAGAATATTATATATTATTTAAGTCTAATAAGTAAGAAATACATCATTTTTAGTTTGGAATCCTGAATTGAAAAACACAGTTGGGAACTGGAGATGACATGAAACGATATCGTTTTACATTTAAGGTGAATGAAATCCAACTTAAAATAAAAATGATTGTTAAAAAATTATAATAAAACTGTTATAACATCATATTATCAAGCTAAACAAGTGTATTCACCTCAAACGCAAAACGACTTTATTTCATACACGTTAACTGTTGCACTTCATCTTTGATTGCCAACTATGTATATTTTTGATGCCATAAGTCATTTACAGGCTAAATTTATGCACATTTCACTCATTAGACTTAAATAATGTATTAGTGATATATTTAGCTAAAATTATCACAAAGACATTTTGAGGCTCAACCAATGTATTTTCTCTTAATAATATATTAATGTAGGAAATTTGAAATATTTTATCAACAAACTTTTATGAAAAATTATGTCAAGTAATACCCGTATAGAACATGTCTTAACAATTAACTTTCCCTGCGATTAACTCGCTAGATTTTATGACACAATTCTATTGACAATTAATCCTATATTATATATTACATAATTTTATTTTGGGCAAAACATAATGTGTCGGAGGATCCTGAAGAGGTGGAAGCATCATATTATGTATATCATATTTAGGATTTGGATCATTCTAGTTAGACTTGTCAATAGACATATTTTATTCGGATTGATTTGGAATCATGTATAGTTCATTACTAACGGTTTTGGTTTACATTCGGGCCATTCGAGATCTTGGCCGATCCGGATCCGACTGATTGTTCGGATCCGACCGATCCGATATATTTTTAAATTTTTTTAGTGTACTATGGACTTGGCTAATGTGCTTTAGATATACTATTACTAATTCATTACTATTTTTTATTAAGTTATGACAAAACTATATTAAATTGATAATCATTTTAGTACTTGGGTAATTATCCGATTCGAACCCATAGTTTGATGATTTGTGTCGGTCCGAATCCTGTATCTAATGAATCGATTCCAAAACATGATCGATCTTATTTATTGATTTTAATCAGAGTAAAATTCATTCATTTAACAAGCCTACTTCTACTTCTAGCTACCTCACAGCCAGCCTGTCTGCTATCAACATATACAACTCAAATTTTAATTAGCGATGTATTTACATATCTATATATTCACTATATGCCAATGAGGCTTGGTAATATATGATCTGATATATGTGCACACGTAACAAGAATTATTTAAGAGGAGGCAGGACCAAATTAATGCAAACAGGCATATTAAAATAACACTTTGCCCCAATTATTAATTGCAATTAACGAAATAATTAAGTTATATACTGCATTTACTATTTAGGAGTATCTTGTACACGAGACGATGAGATTGTGTTATGCACTTAATCATTATTAAGTGGTATTGCAAGTGGATTTGGTCGATTATTAAGCCGTAAAAGCCTGCTTATTTTATGTACTAAAATCAAGTAGGCCGCGCCCATATCTTGTATACATGTAAATTATTCAAGAAGAATAATACCAAATTTTTAAGTGCAATTTTTTGGGGGAAAATTAGTGCACTTAACTAATGGATGATTTTTTAATCAGTTCTCTAGTTTCCTAATTGATACTCATAAGTATTTATTCATAAAAAAACTAAAATAAAAAGGAATTAAAGACAGAGAATCAAGGCGACGAGTTGAGATTGTTTAAATTTCGATTTTATCAGTGTGATTAATTTTCAGAAAAATTGAAGGTTTTTTTTCTATATTTTTTAGTCTTATACGCAAATTATTGTTGCCCATTGTCGGTGGTCAGGTTTATTTGGCTACAAAATTAATTGATGGTTTGGACTTGGGAAAATCATAGGAAATTTCTCAAAAGCTGGCATAAAAGGCATATACAGTAAAAGTAAAGCTACTAGACGGTGATTGTTTGCAAAAGGTCATCAAAGATGAAAAGTTGATTCTTAGCTAGCATTCTAAGTTTAAACTTTGAAATTAATATTCTTTTGTGATGTGAGAAAACTCAAAACTAAAAATAAAATGGGGTTGCTCTTTTATATTTACTTATTGATTTTTTTTTGTAATTTGTTTTCTTACATCATTTCAACCTTATTTTTTGCATATATATCAAGACTTTGTCTAAGACCTTTTCTTACATATTTTGTTTTGGATATGACGATTTTCCTAAGACCTTTTCTTGTAAATATATATATAGATATATTATATAAACATGCATGAAGGCTAAACTGTCACTTACATGTAAACATGAGTTTTTCGTTTCAAACACTTAAGATTCTTTTTTCTTTTTGCTTTTTTGACAAATCATTAGAAATAGTGTTGTTTTACTATTAAACAATTATTACATAATCTATACGTATAAAGTATCACTTTAATAAAATTAAAGCACATCTTTCTTGAAACTAGTCACATATGTCGTTGACCATTTGATGTACTCTAAAGCTATAGTTAAGTTGAATCTTGCTAGATATATGAAAAGGTAAACATTTTTTTCTTTTGGAAGAATTTAACAGAAGTTCTTTTTTTGAAATCAACAAAAGTTCTTTTGTTTCCCAATAAACTAACACAATTAATACATTTAAAATTTAAAACCATATCTATTGAGTCGAATTCTAATTAAGCACAACTGATAAATATATCATATAAATAAACAGAATAATTGTATGCTAAGAAATTTGATCACACCATTAATTTGACTGGATCACCCATATGCATCTGATAAATCTAGTTACTTGAGTATGCGAGATTTATGTAAAGCAATAAAAACACCAAGGCTTTTCGTGGTTCGATCGTTAATGAGATCTCGTCCACGGAGGTGATTCTCAATACTTTCACTATGATTTGAGTACGGTGAGTGTAGTTACAAGCTCTTAGCATTCAATAAGTTGCCAACCCTTCTTGTCAATTTTCCTTCTATTTATACATATCAAGAGACCCCAAAGGCGTGTTCTATCCCTTCCATGTAGGGACTCTTCCCAGCATATAGGGACTCTTCCTTGGCGTGTAGTGGCCCTTGCCTTCCATGTAGGCGGTGCACGTGACCAATGAGGAGGCTGGAGCGAAATGGGGTTGAGGCGGTGGGCCTTTTGGCTTACCGCGTGGGCACGATCATGATGTCGGGCCCAGCTCGTTGAGACTGGCGGTGGGCTGGCGGTTGGGCCATATCCCATCATAGCCCCGAATAGTCGAGGAACAGTCATGCAGGGTGAAGGGAAGAATGCGGCGTCGCCGAGGTGGGATGTTGGTCGGCTAATCTGTCCTCGAAGGTTTCCGATCTCTTTGGTGTGAGTATTTGATCGGTTGGCTTGGATTGAGCGAGGTAGGCGGTGCGGCGTTACGGGCATCGCCGCTTGTTGGGGACAGTGGAGTCGCCGGTCGTTTGACGAGCGTCTTTGCGAAAGGAATTGAAGTCCGACACGGATGGCGACCCCTGCGTGAGTTACGCCGGTCGATCGGGCGACACCGCTCTTACGGAGGATGCCGGTCGGTGAGAGGTGGATCTAGATGGAGAGTCCTGCTTGGATGGTGTCGAGGTTAGTCTGGTGACCGCCTTCTAGGGATGCCGAGGTGTGGCTGGCGGCACCGAATCGGTGGTGGGCGCGGGTTCGATCTGGATGAGGATATTCTCGTGGGGCG
Source organism: Salvia rosmarinus (assembly GCA_036937905.1). Lineage (NCBI taxonomy): Eukaryota > Viridiplantae > Streptophyta > Magnoliopsida > Lamiales > Lamiaceae > Salvia > Salvia rosmarinus. Next base: position 165,160 of record JAODLM010000166.1, read on the forward strand.
AAGTCCGTTGATGGGGCCTTGAGGTCGATCTGGATGCCCGTTATTTGGGAGAAGGCAGTGCGACTGGGCGCCTACGGAGGGCGCGGGGTCCGTGTGATGATTGCGGTCGGGCGGCGGTCTATCTTACGCTAGCGTCGTCATCGCGCCAGCGGTGGTTGGGCACTCGAACCGCGTGCGCGTGGACTCCACGTCGAATCACGGGTGGCACGTATGGAAGTTAAACGGCCGTTTAAGGCGCCCATTCACTTTATAAATAGCCCGGCTTGAAGGCTATTCACTTTCTTCTCCTCTTGCTCGGTAAAACGGACCAAATTTTGAGTTTTCAAATCTTTGTCCGATCTTGGGCAGTGAGCCTGCTTCTTTTAAAAAGTAAGTATGACTTCTACATCTTCTTCCTCTCGGGTTCTTCTTCCACCTCCTCTTGATGAAATTATTGAGATTAGGGATTTTATGTGCCATACCTTGGAGGGTAGATCTCGAGTGTTAAGCGAGTCTGGAAATACCCTCTGCTTGGGATGGGTATAAAGTGGGGGATGTTAAATCATCTCGACCGCGCCGATGTAATGAGGGTGGGAAGGTGCCATCTGCCGGCGGAGGCTGGTGGTGCTGCCGGGCCCGTGATCGAGCTTTGGCTCATGGGAGGGTTTTTAACGGTGCACGTAGATGCCACGAGGGTGGGTCTTAGATTTCCTCTAGCTCCCATTTTTGCACATTCGGGAATATTTTCAAATTCCATCGTCGGTTTACCCCAAATTCTATTAGGTCGATGGTTGAGATGGGGCTTTCTTGTTATAGCCTGGTGAGGAGTTCTCCTTTGAAGTCTTGATCGATTTTCAGCGTCAGTGTACAAGAGGAGTGTACTATTTTAGCCTCGGCAACCATTTAAGGTGTTGACCCTCCAGTTTTTGGGTGGCAAAGCAAATACTTTTGCGGTGATGGGCACCGAGCTACAAGTGGGGTTGGGTAAATTTCGGGATATAAAATTGAAACCCACAGGCTACATAGAGGCAGCTCAACATGCTCGGTGAGGTCTCTGTAAAATTTATCGAGGGCGACCTTAATATTTGGGTTGAGCATACAGGTCAGGGACTCTGGGTGGGGTCGAGATGGGTGAGGCACCCACTTTCTCTTGTTTTTGTACATCCGACCTCGCTTTGAGTTAGCGATTTTTCTTTTCTTTGTCGGTGGCCCGGCGTTGCAGAGGAGGTCTTCCACGCAGCAATGAGCCTCAGAAGAAGAAGGCGGGCGGGCGGGATTGCCAGCGGTGAAGAAGGTTGGCGACCTCAATCAGCGGTGACAGAGCCTTTGTCGGGGTCGAGTCCGGTCCCGGAGAAGCGATTCACCCTCATCGAGCATGTGGTGCGGGCTCCGGCTCGGCCGCACCCTCCCAGTATAAAAGCCCTCCATACACGTTTCTGAGCTCCGTGATATGTGCTAACTTGTATTGTGTTTAGAAGCGAGCTCGATGATCGGGGACACAGCGTATTCTTTGGGTACATCTCAGAGCTCGCTCGATGCGGGATCTTTGGAGCAGGGCTCGGCTGCACGGCGAGATCACGGAGGCCGCCGTTGCAGCTGCGGGGCGGAGGCGGCGCGAGGCTGCTGTCGAGGCCGCCCTGAAAAAGAAGGCTTGGGCGCTGGAGGCTGCTCGGGGGGAGCTAGAGGAGGCGCGCGAGGAGGTCGCTGGCGCGAAGAAGGAGCTCGCCGATGGGATGAGTGCCTTCTTGGCGGTCGAGGCGATGTTGAGGGCCTTCGCCGGCAAGCTCATCGAGTCGGAGAGCTTCTCGGACTTTATCGCCGAACTTCTTGCCGTGCTCAAGCGAAGGTGGTGTCGGATCACACAGGGAAGGCGGCGGCCGCCATGCTGACCGATAAGGTCGAGCATGGTTGGACCGAGTCGACCTCAGAGAGCTGAACAAGGCTTACGCCCGGGTGATCTCGGGGTTGGCTCCTTCCGGTCTTGGAGGCCACGGCATCGGTTCGACCTTCGGCGGTGAGGTCGTCGTCCGGTCTGAGGAGGATGAAGATCCCGAGCTCGGGAGCTCTTTCAGAGTGCGGGCGAAGGTGAAGAGGAGGAGGAGGAGGAGGAGGAGGAGGAGGAGGAGGTCTCGGAGCTTCCGGTGGAGGAGGCCGGCCGCGAGGAGCAGCAGCAGGGCGGCGAGGAGGTCGGCGGGTCGGCAACAAGCACGAGGTCGGTGGACACGATGTAATAAGGCTGAGCTGCCGGGGTCGATAGGATCTGAGCCACTTGTAATAATTTCCACTTTTGAGTAATAAACATAACATTTTGAAATGTGTATTGTCTTGTTTATTTTAGCACTTCACTACGAATACATCGGACTTGATCACGACCTGTGACAAAGTGAAAGAAGTCCGAGGTGCTCTGGCGAGAAGGATGAAGAGGTGGCCTTGGAGGAGTCGGTGCACGAGGCGGCCAGTTCGCCAACATGGATGTCGGCTCGGCATCGTCGGCCCGGCGAAAGGGAAGTTGCATGAGGCCGATGCGAGTGGTTCGTCTCTGGTGGCAGGCTCTTAAGCTGGGATCGCTCGGCTTGGGCCGGGCGGATTGTCTGCCGGCGTGATTCGAGGCGCTGATACAATGCGAAGAGCAGCTCGGTGACGACGGAGAAGCGGCTCGGATCTCGGAGGCATCTTGAATATGAGAGGTGATCCGCCATCGGTGGGGTCACCATATCGAGCCGATGACCGAGTCTGAGCTTGCTTGCCGGGGGCATGGTCTTGAGGGACGAGGAGGAGCCCAATAGCAAGAGCTTTAAAGGCGCCTCGACTCCATCGTGGGTATGCCCGAGTGCGAACTTGTGCGTGGCGGCGCTTGCGCCCGCCCCACAACGAGCTTGTAGCTGGTCCAGCATTAGGCGCCCGGGTGGGAGGTGGCTATCTTGATCATGCCGAAGTGCTCGATTGTTTGGCCTGCCCACTTTCAAAGCGAGGACCTCGGCCCGTGCTCAGTCTGCGGGGAAGGAGGCGGTCGGGCGTGGTCGCTTCGGTCGGGCGACAAGCGCGGGGTGGGAGTTCATCCTTTCGGTCGGGGTGACCCGAGGCCACGTGAGTGTCCACAAGCGGGCAGCGGGGTCTGGAGTCTCCTCTTCAGTCGGGGTGTCTCGGGCATCGCCCGATGCTTGGAGTAGGCAGCGGGGCCCAGCCTCATCGACGGGGTCGAAGGCACGAGTTCATTCAGTGTACATCGCCGGTGGGTGATTTTGTTCGGGGCTGGTGCGGCTTGACAAGACTTAGTATGTAGTCGTAAATGTATTTAGACTCGTTTGAAGTGTATGTTTTCCCCTTGAGAGGTACAAACATAGCTTAGGACTTCATTTGGTCGTAAATGTATTTAGGCATGTATCTGATGTATATCTTCCCAAATAAAGGGGTATAATTTGACGAGATCCGATCTGGATGTCTTGCATGTAGATACTTCAACTAATGAGTGATATGTATGCTTGCATGTAGGCGTTCAATTTAATGAGTTGCTTGTATGCCTTGCACTTAGGCGTTCAATTTAATGAGTAATCAGAGTGCGGCGCGCTTAGTGAGTACCCTACTTAGTGGGTTTTCATCTTCGTAAGGCGTCCCTTGTGAAGGATAATTGTGGTGTATCGAATGGATGTTCACGTAGATATGAGGCAGTGAAATATTCATTACAAAACAAATGTTTTATTGAATATGCAATCAACATCGTATTTTGGCAAAAGCGATAAAGGGACTAACATGATCTTGATCGAAATCGAAGCTATGTAAAGTACCTCCTTAAATGAGTGATATGCGGGTTCGGGGATAAGTGCACGGATAGGTGAGCTAGCTTTTAAGCCCCTTTGCCGAGGTCCTCGTGAGCGCGGTATGGGCCTTCCATGTCGGATCCGACTTGTTAAGACGCTCGGCTCTCTTGGTTTCATTATTTCGTAGGGCGAGGTCACCTACTTGAGTGCGGAGGCTTTGACCCTTTGTTGTAGTGCGTGCGACTGGCCCTGTGCCAGCTTCGTTTATGAAGGCGAGCTCGCGTTCTCCTCGAGAGCATCAAGGTTGTACGCAGGTCTTCCTCGTTCCGGCTTTGTTCGAAGTGGAGAGTCTGAGGGGTGGGTCGCCGGTCTCGGCCGGTATGACGGCCTCGGTCCCGTAGACCAAGCGAAGGGGTTTCTCGTGCGAGGTCAGGGTGTCGTTCTGTTGGACGGAGGACTTGGGGAGATTTTCAGCCCAATCACCCTTAGCTCGGTCTAGCCTCTTCTTCAATCCTTGTACAATCGTCCGGTTCGTCACCTCGGTGCGGCCATTCGCTTGCGGGTGTGCGGCGGTGAAAGCATTTTCGATCTGGAGCTCTTCACACCATTCCTTGAAATTTCTATCCACGAGCGTATGCGTTGTCCGAGATCGAGAATGTGCGGTATGCGAGCGGCGGACTATGTTCTTCCACACAAATGTCTCGAATCTTCCGGCTCGTGAGGCTCGAAAGTGGCTCGACCTCGACCCGTTTGTGAAGTAATCCACGGACGACTAAGTATCGGCGACACGGTGCTCGGTCGAGCAGACCAGCGATGTCGATCCCCACTGCATGAAAGGCCATGGACTCTGCGGTGCTTAGATCGATCCGCGGCTTTTTGACCGTGGGTGGTAGCGCCGGGCACTTTGACGAGCTCGGCGAATCTTGAATAAGGGTGGGCCAGTAATATCCCGACCTCAGCGTCTTCTTTGAGAGAGCTCGCGACCCGATGTGACTTCCACAAGACCCTCGGTGAATTTCATTGAGCACGTAGTCGGCTTCCTCTGGCCCGAGGCATCTCAGGAGGGGTTGAAGGTAGGACTTCCGGTAGAGAGCGCCCTCATGCATGAGGTACTTCTGGGATTTCGCCATCATCTTTTTGGCTTCGAGCCGATCTTGAGGTAGTGCGCCGTCTCCCAGATAGGCCTTTATGGGAGACATCCAGTTCGGCTCTATCTCGGTGTTGATGCCGATGTGGGACTCGCGATGTACGGAATGAACCTCCTCCTTGGTGGACTTGTTGATGATCGACTAACTTCGGCGAGGCGTCGGCTCGGCTATTTTCCCTCGTGGGATTCGATGAATCTTGAAGTACACGAATGAGGTCGACATCTTCTTTGCCTTCTCGGTATTACTTCATTCGGTCCTCCTTGGCCTCGTATCCGCCTAGGACACGGTTTACCACGACACAGGAGTCTCAGAAGATCTGGACCTTGTCCACTTTCAATTCCTGCGGTGAGTCACGAGATCGGTAACCGTACTCCACTCGTTGTTGGTGGTCGGGAAGGTAAATCGGAGGCGTGGGTCACTTGCTTGCTTCTACGGGCCGAGGAGGAGGATGCCCGCTCATTGCCCGTTTGCATGAAGCTCAGTCCACGTCATCGCCGGCAACCATCGGGCGGTGCAAGGAAAGCTTCCTCCGTTGTGGGGCGGAGTTGGGTGACCTCATTGGTAGAGCCGAGCTCGGTGGTTTGGCCTCTACCAGAAAGTCAACGAGGGCTTGCCCTTTTATGGCGGCACAGGGAGTCACGAAATGTCGTGCTCGCCGAGCTCGATGCCACTTAGCTATCGTCCGGATGACTCGGCTTTGACAAGACTTGTCTCAAGGGTAAGTCGGTTAGCACTGGACGGAGTGAGCTTGGAAGTAGGGTCGGGCGTCGCTTGGCGTTCACCAAGGCGATGCTACCTTTTCGGTGGTGTACCTCGTCTCGGTCCTTTGAGCTCGTGATGAAGTAGATGGGGAGTTGTCGTCCGACCTCATCTCGGACCAATACTGCTGATTGCCTCGTCGAGGCGGCAATACAAAGAGAGTTCGCCTTCTTTCGGGCGGTCGGGGTGGGCGGTCGTGAGATACTCTTCCAGGTGCATGAAGGCGACTGGTGTTCCTCCTGCCAGGCGGTCAGGAGCTCTCCTCAAGATCTTGAAAAAGGGAGCTGTTTCTCGGCGGCAGAGAGGAATCTCGAGGCGGTAAGGCATCCGGTGAGTTTGTGGACCTCACGGATGGTTTTAATGCTGCATGTCGAAACACGGTCTTCACCTTGGTCGGTTTGCCTTTAGGCCTTCTTGAAAACCCAGCATCGAATTTACCGTCCTTACCATGAATGTACACTTGAGGGGTTGAGCTTAAGGTTGGCCGACACGAGGAGGCGGAGGATAGTTACGAGGTCATCGGCGCGACTCTCCGTCTTTGACTCTTGACCACGATGTTGTCGGCGTGAACCTCGATGATCCGCATGATGTGATCCTTGAATATGGCGTCCACCATTCTTTGATAGGTAGCCCAGCGTTTTCGGGCGAATGGCATCTTCCGATAAGAAAGACACGAAGTCGGTGATGAATCTGTCTTTGGGGCATCCTCCGGGCCCATTAGGACTTGGTGGTACCCTTTGTATAGATCTAGGAAGTGAAGGTCTCATGTCCCACGGTGCTTCCACCTTCTTGTCAATGTCGGGAGGGTAGCGGTCTTTTGGGCGATGTTTGTTGAGGTCGGTGTAATCGACACATCGCCATCCCTCCCGGCTTCGAACCACGGTTGGATTAGCCATCGGTCGGTGTTGACTTCGAACAAGATCTTGGCCTTGGAGTTGAGTCACCTCGTCTCTTATGACACAGTTGCGCTCGCCACGAACACCCTCTTCTTTTGCCGGCGGTTTTTAGCGGGTCGATGTTGAAGCGATGAGTTATGAGCTCGGTGACACTCCGATCATGTCGAGTGGGGATCACGCGAACACGTCCTGTATTCCTTGAAGCTGCATGACACTCTGCCGAATGTCGGTTGGGCCTGGGCGCCGACCTTGACAACTTTGGGCGGTAGTCGTCGTATAGCGGAGGTCTTGATCGATTCGTCCAGGTGGCGACCTCGAGGATTCTGTAATTTCTATGCAGGCGAGGCTACATCTTGGGTTGAGACTCGTAGGCACTCTTTAGCTGCCGTTTGGTCACCACGGATGCTTAGCACTCCCACCGGGTGGGTATCTTGATGGTGGTGGTATCACAAGCGAGCGGCCTTAGTGGCGTCTGACCGGTCTGCCGAGGATGATGTTATGCGGGGAGGAGCTTGGACCGGGAAGAATTGGATGGCCTTGGTGACCGACACGGGAACACATCCGGCGGTAACGGAAGGTAATGCGCCCTCGGGTTGAACCGCCTCTGTGTGAAGCTCACGGTGGGATGGCGGGGGGTGTATTGAATCCCGACCTCAAGCTTATCGAGGCAGCTCAGGAAGATAATACTAACGGAGGCACCGATGTCGATGTAGACCGGTGGGCGTTCTTGTTGCCCACCACGGCTTGTATCGTGATGGCGTCTTGGTGGGGCATGATTACAGGCACCGGGTCGTCCTTGGAGAACACGATGTCTTCACCGGCTCGGGTCGCTTGTTCTTGGCTCCTCGGGGCCGACCTCCGAGCTTAGCTCTTCAACAGCGACCTCGTCGTCCCTACTGGGAGCCGGTAATGGTATAGACCTGCTCCATTGCGTTGGGACCTTCGTCCTCGTCATCTTGGGTTGGGTCACCGTCGAGTCGGCCCGATTATTGCCACCGTTATTCTTCCCCTGCTTCTGTTTCCGGCCCGGCTCGGCGAGGTATTTCTTGAGTGCTCCTCCACACGAGCTCGTCAATCTGCGAGCCGGTTTACGCAATCCTCGGTATCGTGACCATACCCACGGTGATAGTCGCGTCTTTCTCTGATGACCTCTTCTTGGATCCTCCTTTCATAGGAGGGCTTTGGGAAGAGCTCGGCGTGGGCTCGAATATCTCCGCTCTTGATTTGAGCGGGGGCGCTCTGCCGCGGTTGGGCCGAGTCGAGCACGGACTCGAGTGGCCCTCTCTTGATTACGTCGGCGGCGCTTGGTCGGCGCCTCGACTTGATCATCAAACTTCTTTTCGGCCTTACGCTCGTCCCGGATCTCCTCTTTTCCGATCCGACTCGTCTCCTTTGTGAAGTTGTCCACGAGTTCAAAGTTTGCTCACGTCTTTGGTTTTCCACGGTGATCGCTTTGTTCGATCTGGGGGTCGGATCCGTTCTTGAACAGCGTTGATGATGTAGAGATCATTCATGCCGTCAATTTTGAGCGACTCTTTGATGAACCTTGAGGCGAAGTTCGACATCGTCTCGTCCATTGGCGGATTGTGAGCGGTCGGAGGAGGGCTGCGGGGTGGCATCTTCGATAGAGCGCCATTTGAGCGATCCATGAGGTCACAGGCGGTGTATCTTTGTTACGGCGGGCGAGGTGAACCAGCCGGGCGTTGGAGACCAGCCTCGGGAAGATTTTGCACATGTGAAAGTCCTCCATCCCTTGATTCGCCATGTTGGTGGTGTGGCGAAAAGGAAGTCGGAGGGTCCCCTAGGCCATCGTGGCGGCAATATTGGGTGCCGGTATCATTGAGGCGGGCGTGTCTAAGTTTCCACGGAGAAAGGGAGATGATTCTCCGTGCCGATCGAACCGGGAGGTCGTTGTCATCTCTTTACGGAGGGTGGGGACCGATAGCGGCGCCTATCGTCCCTCAGGGGAGTTCGACTCGCTTTCTTCTCTCTTTTGCTCGGCTCTGGTGTCGGCATAACGAGGTGGAGCGGCTCCGCGAATGGCGCGAGGCGGCCCAGGTGGCGGCGGCTCGTCCGCGGTGGCGGCTCCGCGAATGGTGGTGGCGGCTCGGCGCGGTGGCGGCTCCGGACGTCGAGGTGCGGTGTCGTTCTCGGCTATCACGCGGGTGGTATTGTTGTTTCGGAGGGAGTGACCTCGGGCGGCCGTGGTAGTCGTTCGGGGGCCTCGAGGCCCGCTCCTTTGTCCTCTGGTTGAGAAGCTTTGGAATTAGCGAGGTTGGCGTTGAGAACTCGATCACGGCTCGGCCGAGGGCCTCGTGGGACGAATGGATTGTTTGTTCGTCCTCGTTGAGGTCGGCATCTCCCTACGTTGGGAGGCGATCACGAGGTGTATGGAAACGTTTTCCATGTTGCCCTCGGTGTGTGGCCGCTGTAGCGTCTGCGATCTCCTTCCATGACGGTGACCAGCAGGTCGTCCTCGGTGCGGTTGTTGCCGGCGTCGGCGGCGGTTGTGCGTGTTCTTGCCATCGAGTTGTAGAGGAAAGCGAAGCTTTCTTGTTCGGGGTTTCCCACAGACGGCGCCAATGATAAATCTAGTTACGTGGTATGCGAGATTTATGTAAAGCAATAAAGAACACCAAGGCTTTTACGTGGTTCGATCGTTAATGAGATCTCGTCCACGGAGGAGTGATTCCTCAATACTTTCACTATGATTTGAGTACGGTGAGTGTAGTTACAAGCTCTTAGCATTGATAAGTTGCCAACCCTTCTCTGTCAATTTTCCTTCTATTTATACATATCAGAGACCCCAAGGCGTGTTCTATCCCTTCTATGTAGGGACTCTTCCCAGGCGTATAGGGACTCTTCCCTTGGCGTGTGGGGCCCTTGCCTTCCATGTGGGGCGGTGCACGTGACCAATGAGGAGGCTGGAGCGAGTGGGGTTCGAGGCGGTGGGCCTTTTGGCTTAACGTGGGCACAGTCATGATGTCGAGGCCCAGCTCGTTTGGGCTTTAGTAGTGGGCTGGCGGTTGGGCCATATCCCGTCGACATCCGAGACACCCACAATAAGTAGGATTTAATTTTGATAAAATTTGCAAATCGATGGTTGAAAGAAACTTCCAATTATTAAGATACTACTAATTAGGTGAGGATAGTATAAAGGAATAATGGAGGTTCAAATTGCAAAATTGATCTATGGATAGTCGATACTCACACGTTCTTCTTTTTATAGATTTTTACAGTTATCAAATTACATGAAATTTTCTACTTTTTGTAAATGTACAATAGTAACATTGTTCGAGATCTTTGGTGGCACGTATAATGGAACAAGCACTAATGAAAATGCCAACAATAAAGTAAACACAAGCAACGAAGATAACATAAGATATGATTACCAAGTTTGGTGTCAACACACCTAGGTGCAGAGGTCACGCCAGGAAAAGCGTTTTACTACCTAGAGATAAGTAGGCTTGTATACGAACCGAACCGAGTCGAGCCAGGCCGAATACTACCAAGCTTGAGCTCGGCTCGTTTAAATTTAATTAGGCTCGAGTTCAAATTCAAGCTTTAAATTGAGCTCGAGCTCGATTCGTTGTAAAATTTTTGAGCTCGCAAGAAGATCGAGTTCAGTTCGATAACTACTCGTTTATGAGAAGTATTCGAACTCGAGCTCGAACTCTGATCGTGTTCGAGCTCGAGCTCGAATTATTAAATTTTGTAATTTATTATTAGAACTATAATTATATTATTATTAATTTTTATTAATTATCAAAAATATAATTTATTATTTATTATTACTTTTAATTATTTAAATATATAAAAATTATTATTTCACATGTTCGTGAACATGTTCTGACTAGCTCGTTTGAGTTCGAGCGAACATGTTCGTGAGCTCACGAATAGAACATCCTTAGCTCGAGCTCGCTCGAAAATCTATCGAGCTTGGTCAGGGCTCGAGTTTGGCTTGTTGCAAAGCGAGCAATTTTGAATAAGCTTTTTGGTGGAGCTTGAATAACTCATGAGCGGCTTGGTTTGTTTACACTCCTAGAGATAAGGTACAAATGACATACAATAAGACTCCTCTTACTATGTCTATGGAACTTCCTAAACCTACACCTCTGATAAACCATTAGTTATGCATGCACCACGCACCAACTTGGATGTGAGGTGTGTATAATCAAATGCTAATAATCTCGCTCTTAGTGTTTTACCTCATAAACACTCTTGGTTGGAGCAAACATTGGAACACGTGCAGAACAATCTTGCTGGTAGCACATCCGGAGACTCTAGCGAGAACATAAAATCATTCACAACTCATTGGGGCAAGGCAAGCATATCTGAATTCTTTACACGATCTACTCTTTCATTCTCATGCATATATGAATGCTTTGCATGCTCACGTATTTATAGAATTCTGATGTAGAGTCCTAAGTCTTCATGTCTTAGCTTTGTCGAAGATTTTTTTCGTAGTAGTCTTATTCAACCAACTTTGATAAGGATATGAATGCAGAACATATATCCTTAAGATATCTCTTGATATAAGCTTGAGAGATCTTCTAGATCTATACTTCAACTATGATTCTTCTTTTAAAGGAAACTTGTTATGGTTCGCATACTTGAGCTTTGTAGCACTCATCAAGGCCTCCTACCTTGATAGGGGTGAACAAAATATCCGAAAATCGAATATCTGATCCGAACCAAATCGAAATTTAAAATTCGGTTGGGATTTTTCAGATTTTCGGTTCTGATTGGATTGACATTTTTCAAAATTTTTAATTTTTGGATCTTCAGATCGGATTGGATTTTTTAAATCCGAAAAAATCCGAATTATATATAATTTTTATATAATAATAATTTATTTAAATATTTTTAAATCTAATATAAATATATATAAGAATTAACAAAAATTGGTTTTGGATTTTCGGATTTTTCATAATTTTGGGATTTTTCGGTTCCAATAGGATTTTTTTTATTAAAATTTGGATTTTCGGATATTTGGTTCGGATCGGATTTTCTCTCTCTCAAAATTTGAATTTTCGGATCGGTTCGGAGTAGGCAAAATCCGAACCGAAATCGAAATCTCACCCTATACCTTGATTCGTTAGATCTCACCGAGGTACTCATATCTTCTTTTGCACAAGGAAAGACATGTTTACATGATGACGAACATATAGTATATATCTAATTCACTTACATTACACATATTAAGAAAATAGAAAATCTACCTTTATAATCTTATCAATTACCATGACAAATGCATACACACAAATAATGATCAAATTCCAAAAGTATTAAATAAGGATAAAATGACAACTATACCACAAATTTACTCTCAAATTATGAATTATAACATTTATTAAAAATAAGAAAATAATGAAAAGATAACACTTGTAAAAACAGAAAATATTATTTTATAATACTAGACAATTATTTCGGGATTATGATGATGGAAGAAATCTAAATCTTATATAAATTATTATAGTCACAACACTAACCTAAATGATTGTGGCAATCAATTTTAAGCTTAAGACAACCATTTTCTTCTGTTATATAGCTAGGTTTATGCGTACTTCATTAATTAATTTCTTCATTCTTAGTGCTCTATTATCTTTTATTTTTATTTTTGTAAATGACAGGCATTTAAGTTCATCTCAAGCTTTGTGTAAAAAGCTTTGTAATCAATCGGAACCGTGGATTTTAAAGTAGATTAATATTTCATCCTTTTTTTATATAAGTGTTCATAGTCGTCAAATTAAATATAGTAAGAATTTTTTTTACCTTTGTAATCTTATTAGTTACCATGATAAATACATCGATATAACTAATTATCAAATTCCAAGAATATTAAAATGATAAATAGCAAAATATCACAATTTTATTCTCAAATTGCGAACTATGATATTTATTAAAAATATGGAAAAAATTATTAATAAAACACTTTAAAAAGTATAAAATATTTGTAATTTATGGAGAGATTTGTTTAAAATTGTAAAGTTCGAGGAAATGTCATTTGCTCGATTATCAATTTGTTGCTGAAACATTAAAGGTTGGCCCCATAAAGGGCATCGCTCATTATATGCATAATTGTGGATGCTTAATTTTTTAGGGATATATTTTGTAACATACATGAAATTCGAGTTGTTCTTTACTTTACACATGATTTAAATCGTGTCATAAAATCTATAACCTTTACTTCTTATGCAATTATAGTATATATAATTTACATTTTCAAGCAATCGAAATCTAGCTACATGGTGGACGATCTAATTTACATTTACTTCCATGTGGGCACCAAATACGATACATATATACACACTGCCAAAAATATACAGATTGTTAACGGAAACACATAGCAATTTAACGATTAACTGTCGCCTAGGGACATCCTAATGGTTAAGGTGAGTTCATGTTGCCGAGAGGTCACAAGTTCGAACCCCACCAAATGCCTCTATGGGTTTGAGTCTATCACACCTGGTTTTCCAAGTATGGTTTACCTATCCTGTGTGGTTTGCAGGCTATTGCACAGGACCGGACCGTGGGGTTTACCCAGGTCTTGCATCTAAGATAGCGGCTGCGGGTTCGCCATGATATCAAAACAAAAAATAAAAAAATTAACGATTAACTTTGTGACGGAATTAGACACGTGTACTTATTACTAAAGAGGGTGGCGAATCTAATGGCGGATAGTCGGTCATTTATGTTAACTACGAAACTAAAAAGTGAACCACGGTATAATTGCAAAAATATCAAAGTTCTTATATTTGTGACACGATTTTAAAAATCGTCTGTAAAATCAGATACGACTCAAAATTTGTGTATTGTATAACAATTGTATTTATTTTTAGTACTTGCTCATACTTAAGTTTTTTTTAATGTACAAGAATATAAGTATATATCATATCATAAATTGATAGAAACCAAGTACAAACTAGATCATATCCAAACGAAACTAACTACTACAAATTAGATCAAATTCAAACAAATCATTTGACAGTAATAATTCTGCATTAATTAGACTCGTGTTTTGAGGAGAAAAATAATTATTTTTCTTAAGATTGAAAACCTTAACATTAATATTTATAAGGAATTATAGCTCAAAAATAACTTCTCCCTCCGTCCACCAAAAGTGTGGTATTTGGTGGGCGTGGGATTTTAATAAAATTTTATGTGTTATTTGAACAGAAAAAAGGGTCTCATTGTGTTAGATAATAAGTGGTTGATATGAAATTTTAAGAATTAAGTGTGGGTCATAGGGTGGTTTTTTTTGGTAAAATATGAACAGTTGTGAGGTAGAATTATAATGATTGTATATCCAAAAAAGAAAATTGTTACACTTTTCGTGAATGTCGAATAAGGTAATTGTGTCATACTCTTAAAATGTTCCAACTTTTCCACATAGACCTACATGTAGGGATGTCAATTTAACCTGAATCGGTAGATAGAATCGAATAGATCGAGAAAAAGAGAAGGATTTTGGCTAAAAATTTCTAGCCCAACCAGCCCGAACATAAAATAGTCCGAACTCGATGGGCGACCAAAAACCGAGGATTTGGCCCAAATAACTAAAAAAAAAAATTGTTACTTAGTTGTCAAACTTAAATTGAAAATAGTTCTTACGTTTTCATTTTAAATAAGATTTTTATTTAAATTTATTCATATATATGTATATATATTGTGTATTTAATTATCATCTTTTGAAACAAACGTTGAAATTTCAAATTGGGCCACTATTGATTTATTTGACGATTTTGAGGAAAAAAATAATCAAATATCAACCCAAAGAAAAAAGCGAATCGCCACATGCTCGACTCGAGAATTCCCATAAAACATCGTGCACGTATTTGAGGGTGTATTTTCCAAATAAATTGGTTATATTTACCAAATTCCATGCATATCCTGGGGAGGTGTGCGGACCCCCCAACATAACACAAAACGAAATGGAAAATGAGTTGAATGTCGCTAATCTTAACGTTAGTACTTTTAGTTCCACCATTTGTACATGGCCGCAGTCTAGCAGCTATGAGTTATGTGATCATTTTGTTTGGCGCTAACCTAAGTTAGTTACTACTTTCATTCAATTCAAAACAACAGAGATATGTCCCACATCTCAAATCTTCTTATTAGCTCCATTTTTTTATTTCTTTTGTTATTGGATTAATGGTTTTCTAATTCTTATATATTTTTTAAATCGACCGTTTTTAAAAAAAATGTCTTTTTGTTGGATTAAATAGTTGGAAAGAAATATAAGAGAAGACAAAGTCTAGTTTTGCAAGATAGGATTGAATTGAAACACCAATTGCAAGAGAGGGGAAACATGTCAATATTGATAGAATAGTTGAACAAAAATTAAGATAGTATATATGTGATGTTGTAGGAGAGAAAATTAGTGATGTGAGAATCAGATCCTTCCATCTTGAGTGGTTTCATATTACAATTTCGTAATGGTCTCTATTGTCTAAACATTCAAACCTTGCACGTAGTATCACATATCAGTGTTAAAAAATTTAAAGTTTAAAGTTCAAAATTCGAAGTTCACACCATAAAGTGGTATTTTCACATTATAATATTAATATTTAATCTATACATAAACTAATGATCTCCTAATTTGTGTGCGATACCATTGATTATTGCTCCAGCCTCCAAGTGTCTTCCATGTTCCCCTCAAAAATATAAAAGAGACAAGTAAAACAAATTATTAATTGATAGTCTTCCTTGAAAGATCGTCTCATGGAAAACTAATTTTTTCCATGAATATGAAACATGTTCCTAACATACTTTTAAGCCCAATAAATTAGAAAGAAATGCTCAAACTCGAACTTGATAAGTTAAAATCGAAAAAACAAATGTTAAACTTTCGAACCTAGCACGGTGTATGTAAGGTAAGGTACTAACAGACTAGTGATTTATGAGGACATACATATAAAATTAGTTAGTAATACTATTAAACATAACATATATGTAATAACAAGAGTAACAATATACCATCAGTGCCAACAACTAAAAGTATATGGACAAAAATTGGGGCAAAGAAAACAAGCTTTAAAAAAAAAGTGTACATCGATCTAAGACATATACCTATAGACTATAGTCCTAACAAACAGGCCTTTAGAAAGAAAATCGGCAAAACACATATACAAAAGCAAATCAATAAAAACACCCCTCATTTTGTCATCTTCGAAAAGGAAAACAAGATGGCCTAAATGTGTATACATATATGTATTACGACGTAGTATTCGAGTCCCATAAATTCAAGTTTCACAAGATTATTTTGAGAAGACCTCGTAAATTCCTCACAAGTTGCTCCATGTTCATGTTGTTTTCTTCATTTTTCTGCAGGAAAAACAAGATTTCCATTATTTATCGTAAATAGAAGAATTCCATATATCATAAATAAAAGGATTAAAAGTAATTTATGATCCCAACTTTGATTTCTTTTTTAAAAAAAAATGTTTCTAAAGCTGGAATGTGAAAAATACACACATATCTAGTACCTCGGCTATTAGTGTTATGCTGAGAGAAGAATGTCCATAAGTCATGAGGCTGGTGTTAACAACAGAAAAATGCAGATTCTCAATTTCAGCAACAATTTTCTCGAACATCCCTCTCCCTCTCTCGCAGTGAATACTGATGAGCAGATCTTTATCCCAAAATCTTGCCCTAATTAAGGGGAAGTCGTGATCATCGCTGTCGTCGTCTTTGTTGATGCTGAACACCACTGATTCCATGCTTCTCTTCCTAGCTTTCTCCTCCAGCCCTTTCACTTTCTCTTCCAGCCGCTTTATATACTCAATCGCATCTTCCAGAATAGAAGCCTTATCCAGCTGTATTATTATTATTATTTGTATTATTTCCTTCAATATTTTATGTGAGCACCTGAACTAATTAATCTTTATATTAATAATATATAGTGGGTAGGAAGCTTTAATGAGCAGGGTGTAAAGCAACAGCAAATTAAAGACTTGTTGCAACGATTAAAAAAAGAATTTATATTCTTTGAAATCTGAAGGGGCGCAGCTGGAAACTGATATCCCACCAAAAGTGGATACCCAAATCTTGATGGGTGATGGGCATATGTTATCACATGTAAGTTGTCGTTTTAAACAAATGACAGTAACTTTTTTATATTTTTTTCTTTAAAGCGATAGATTTAGATGTTGTTTGGCTAAGCTTATATGCTCTTCGAAATAACTTATAAGTTGTTTAGGAGCTTATAAGTTAATGCAAAATGTTTTTCAAAATAAGTTTTCAAACAGTTTATAAGCTATGAAAATAAGCTCCACCAGCTTATAAACTCTTCTAAAAATAAGTAGCTCAACCCCAACTTATTTTTTCATAAACTTATAAGTAACAGTGAATTTACCAAAATAATTTTATTATGATTTGTTATTTTCTAAATGTACACTATCGACTTCACCTCTCTTCAATTTTTTCTCTTTAACTCACGATTCTTTCTCTAGCTTATAAGTTCAATCATTCAAACACTTTGACAACTTATAAGCTCTTCAAATATTATGTCTTATAAGCTCTTTAAAATAAGCTTAGTCAAACACCCTCTTACTACGAACATTGTAGGACAGTAGTATATATTTTCATTCCTTTTATAGAAAGATTTCATAGAATAGGTAGGTATTAATACATTCGTCTTTTAAATTAATAAAATATTATTATGTCTACACCTACATATTCTATAGAATTTTTCCCTATCCAACCAAACAAGTGAATATGACTTTAATTAGTACGCATATGTAGTAATATGAGGGATTAATTAACCCTTAATATAAATATATCTTGGATTAATTGATTGTCAATATTTAATATTTATATTTATTATCACTTGGATGTGATTTTCTTTGAAATAATATCTTATTTGTATATGGTTGCTTATTTATTAAACAGCACAAGGTATATATGATAGCACGTATGGAAAATCACATATATGTGTTATATATCAAAGTGTTATTATAATTCAGAATCGTAACCATTTTAGTCATGAGATAACCTATCCCACCATATATAACTATGCAATAAATATAATATTTTCCATTTAAGATTTATATATTGTTCAAACATGATAGGTATAGTATTTTTTTTTTTGTCAATTTAATACAATTTAAAGTAGCGTCGGTGGACTTTCGAACAAGACCCTTGGCGTGGGCGTTAACCACTCTAATTAGTAAACACACGCATTGTAGGTATAGTATTTTCACATCATAATGGATCCAATCACCAACAAAATGTTTAAACTAAACTTTATGTTAAATTGTCGATATGTTTTGTCAGTACATAAGAATTTTGGATAGTAACGGTTAATTTACGGATAGTAGTTTTGGATTTAGGAAAAGACTGGACATCTCTAAAGCTGACGGGAAAAATTAAACATATGTTAATGCGACGGTTTTGGTCGGTAATATTAACTTACACCTTCCATTTCCGAATACACGTTTTACGTGGTAACAAATCAGATACCAAAGTGGATACATTTATTATTTTATCCTTAGTTATGGTTAGGGATGTCAATGATGCTTTCTGGGGCCGATCTGGAACAGTTCAAAGCGTTAAATTTTAAAATGTGGTTCGGTTAGGTTACGGTTACTAGAACCGTTTGGACCGGACCAGTTCAAACCCGACCCATTTGTCGGTTCGGTCCGACCGGTCAGTTTTTTTTTTTTTTTTTTTTTTTTTTAAATTTGAGCATTACATATCTACTTTTTATAAGAGCATATATCCTTAATATTACACATACTATAAATGGTAGATTGTTCTTGGAAGTTCAATATCCTTAATATTTAACAATATTTTGTGAATTAATTTATGTATATCTAATTACATAATAGATATATAATATAAGTAATATAAGCTAAAGGTAAGAAACTTGTTTTGGACCTTTTACCCCATCTGTATTACGTGAATTGCAATATACCTAAATGATTAAATTTATTAGCGATGCTTAATTAGATATCTCCCTTAATTGACTCGACCATATTATAATTCTAACTCTCCGTTCATTATTTTCTTTTGAAAATCGGAGGTCCTAATTTTTGTGTTTTGCATTCATTCCCCCAAATTATTAAGCTACTCTTGATAATCACAATACAAGTATCTGACAAATATAAATATAGGTGAGGTATTTAAATATATATATAAATTAAAATAATCGTGGCATAATAAATTTATCCTTAATAAGAATGATTGTGTAATATCATATAATATATTCAATCTAATCCATAAACCATGTTGAGGCTTGTGTTCTTTTCAATCTAATCCATAATCCATAAACAATGTAAAATATCACATGATACAACCGGTACGATTATGTTCAAAATACGTTTATATTTATTTATAATATATTTTATATTTTAGTCCAATAAAGATTTTTCCTTTGTTGAAATTTAAAATATGAAATTGAAAATTTTGGGGATTTGGGTGTAGCGGCCCCAACGGGTAACCAGTTAGCAATGGGTAATACCCGATCCGGAACCATAACTTGATGGTCCGGATCCGGTCCGAATCCATGTTCTTGGGCGGTTCGAACCGAAACCAATACTAATTTATTGGTTACGGTCGAAAAAGCTCACTCGTTGACATCCCTAGTTATGGTATAAAAAAATCGCATAACTAGAAATATGTGCATCGAGGATCATGGGCGGATCTAGGTACTAGCTACACCGGGCTCCAGCCCAGTGCAAGCCCCAAATTTTTTCTTACGTCTATGTATTATATTAAACCCAATTTAAAATTAGCTCAGTCCAAAATAATTTAAAAATTAAAACAAAGTTGTTATTGTTGGGTTTTTTTATATTTTTAATCCATGAAAAAAACCCATGAGCCCATGAGAAGGTTATAAGAACGAAAAAGATCAGCCACCATTTTTGAAGGGAGAAATTGGAGCAGTAAAAATAGAAAAATTCGTAGCTTTTTTTCCCCTCTCGGATTTTCAGCGCGCAGCTTCAGAAAAATTATGTTTCCTAGAGATTGAACCGTTAGATTAGCTTGATTTTTGGATAGAAGCTTCACAGCATCTGGGCAAACGTTGTGGACGGTGGAGATCGGATTTTGAGATTCATAGGTCGGGTTATCGATCTGAATAGAGGATAATTTCTGATGATATTTTTCTTGATCTTTGCTCGATTTTAATTTCATATATCTTGATGTCCTTATTTTCGAGTGTATGATGCTTTGTATGCCTCTAATATAATCTAGAGAAGATTGTTTACTGCTCAATTGTTGATTATAATTGATTTAAACAGCTTTAGTAGTCTCGTGGTTTTTTCCTCTATTTTGTTTTGAGAGGTTTTCCATGTTAAAATTTTTATCTCCTTATTATTGCGTCTTCTTGTTTTGAGAGCGTATATTGATGCTTTTATAATACCATATTTATCTACATCCTCAAAGGTTCATAAGAGTCGTGAAAATGAGCCAAACAAATGTGTCATATTCTTCCTCGGTATTGCATCAACTCAAGTGTTCTTGATGTTGCTCTCTGCTCATTCAGTGTCAAAGTTCAAGTTCAATCGCGATCAAGTTTTGCGATGGTTTGGTGATGGATTCCCTAAAGTTTACGCTAAAGAATAGTTTATATTGAAAGAAATTTTATTAAAATATAGATATAAACTTAATTATTGATGGATTTTGTGTATTGATATCTCATGAGGCGACTTATAAAAACCTAGAAATATTTTAGCATTTATGATATTTAATACGCCGAAGTACTTATTTTTCAGCCCACCCTATCATCAATTTCTGGATCCGCCCCTGTCGAGGATTATGATAAAGGGGAAGTTTGATAAAATTTAATTATCTATAAAATTATGAAATAAGATACTAATTAGGAAACAAATTTTATTTTCAAATATATAAGACATGTTGAAGAACAAAATGAAGGGAGTCATTTGTGAGAGGGCCAATTTAATTATTATGTCTTCCATTCCTCGCTAATATTTGTTGAGAAACAAGAATACGGTATTTAGTTGGTTCTCTGGTAACCTTGATCATGATTATTTTTCTTCATTAGTTGAGCTGATCTCGAGTTTATAATATCTGCAAATGCTTAGATTTTTGTTTATTAATGTCTCAGCTTATGGAATATTATAGCACTACAGTTAATTATCAAAGCCCGAGATCGATTGGCCCAAAGTTCACAAAATTGGTAGCCTAAAATGTAAAGATGCCCAATACATCAGAGCAAACAATCATACTTTGCCCATAATATCTTAAGGCCCATTATTAGAACATATAATATTTTAAAGGGAAATTTATTGTGAAAAATCATTTATGCCGAGGGTTGAAAATTCATTCATCAACCAAGTTACGTCATATTTCACTAGATTGACCTTATACATATCTACCACAAACCTTTACAACTTTTCGTGGAGAAAATTATTAACTTTACTACAAGACCGTCATATATGTTAAATCATCTTAATGAGCAGGCTTGATGGAAATTAAATATGCATAGGGAAAACACAAATTTGTAATTTTTGTTTTGAGGGAGGGTTGGGATAAGAAAAAAAAAAATCTAAGAAAATAATAGCCTAAACATTATCTCACAAGAGCGATAGGTATAAGTTCCCAATGAAGTAAAGACTAAGTAGCTCACATGGCAGAATGCATGCATTTTCTTGATAGATGATGATATTTATATTTTGAGAGCAACATGTAAATTATTCACAACCTCCTTGATGCTCATAACGTACTTTTCCTCCATCTGCAAGAATTAAATCGAACCCATCTTAAAATAGCTAGAGAAATTAAAAGAAAGCCAATATATATTACGTAAGGGATTACAAAATAAATAAAATATGCATATATACCTCGGCAATGATGGTGATGTTGAGATCAGAATCTCCAAAATGCACAACACTGCAGCTAACAACTGATAAATAGAGCTTCTCAATTATACCAACAATATTTTCCAACACCCCTTTTCTTCTCTCATAGTGAATACTGATCAGCACCTCCGAATTATAGCATTTTGCCTTGATTAGAGGGAGTGACGACTGACTATTTACAGATAATCTCTGATTTGAACAAGATCTGATGCCGCCGTCGTCATTGCGGCAGCTTTTGATAATTTTCTTCTCAAGAGTGTCCACTCTTTTTTGGAGTTGTATAATGTGCTTGATAGCCTCTTCTAGAATAGAAGCCTTGTCCCTCTGGAATTAGGTTTAGATATATATAGTAAGTAATTAACACTAATCATGATAAGATTTTGAAGTAGAAACTAAGTAGTTTTTTTTTGAAACCACAGAACCTCTATTAATCCATCAAATCGGCTTTTACAAGATCCACTAGCCAACTAGGGAAATTATCGTTCCAACAGACTGGACGATTACAATTGAGCGCAAATTGCGCAAGGGAGTGGGCAGCCATATTAGCCGACCGATACATATGAGCAACCCCTATCAGGAAACTCGATCGAGCATCTTGAAGGATGTCAAAAATCTCACCCGGAAGCAGGTCCTTTTCCTCCTCCGGCTTAGCCATGAGCCTTGCAGCCAGGATAGAGTCAGTAAAAATCTCAATAGGTGAAATGTTATTCTCCAAACAACAGACAATCCCAAAGATCACCGCCTTAATCTCGGCAAACATGATACTAGTTGAAGGCGCCGCCTGAAGGGCTTTCGCAAGGACAATTTGACCAACATGATCGCGGATGATAATCCCAAAACCAAAACTCTTTCTTTCAAGATTAAACATGGCATCCACATCCACCCGGAAGCTCCCCTTGCTGGGTTTCATCCACCGCCTTTCACCCAAAGACACTCCCAATTTAGAGGCAGCCTCGAAGTGGGGTCGGGCATTCCTATAGTTATCGAGCAAAGCAATGCAAACAGTTTCAGAGACTTCGTCGAACCTCTGTCCCTCCTCGTGAGCATCCTTGCAAATAGCTATCCACATTTGCCACAGCATGATGCACCATAATTCAAAATCCTCTCTCTCAAGATCACTCCAGACAGCTAAAGCAATATCCAAAAGCCGTAGGTCCTTAGCTTGTCGTAATAGCTTCCAAAATCGGCTTCGTTTCCAGGAAATTTTACTACGGGGGCAATAGATAAGGGAGTGTTCGGTCGATGCCCATCTGTCCTTACAAACCTCGCACGTACCTTCAGTCGGGACATGGTGTGACTTGAGATTTCCCGCAGTAGGGATGTGGTCATTGATCGCTTTCCACAAGAAGAATTTGGCTTTAGGAGGGATAGAGAGTGACCAAATCAAATTGTTCCACATACTTTGATCCGGGTTGCTTGTATGTGGGTGACTCCCGTAGAACCCAAATGAGAGGAGGTAGGCTGATTTAACAGAGAAGCGTCCACTTTGCTCAAACTTCCAGAAGCGTTCATCCGTGATTCCCTTCTCTCCAATCGGCGTCACCAGAATGCCATCACTTTCATGCTGAGGGAACTCCTTGTTAATTCTAGCAACATTCCATTCACCATTTTTGTCGATCAAGTCCGAGACCATCATCAGATTATTATTCTCAGTCCTCTTGCAAACCACCTTCCCTTCGTTCAAACCATTCACCCATCTATCACGGAAGATTGATATTCTTTTGCCATCTCCCACACTCCATCTCATGCCACGATCCACCAGCTCTCTACTCCACATAAGGGATCTCCACACAAAAGAGCAATTATTTTTAATAGGGGCCGAGAGGATATCCCCATTCCTGAAGTACCGGGCCTTAAAGACTTGGGCTGCAAGGGATTCAGGTTTAGTCAACATTCTCCAAACTTGTTTTGCAAGAAGGGCACGATTGAAGCATGACATATCACGGAAGCCAATACCACCCGGGCCTTGACTGCGGATGTCTTTCCATTTCTTCCAGTGAACATGTTTTCTCTCCTCCTTGTCACCCCACCAGAAAGCAGCACACATGCGGTTAATGTCATTGCAGATTGCATTCGGCAGCCGGAAGCACTGCATGGCATAAGTTGGGATAGCTTGAATAACCGCCTTAAGAAGAACCTCTTTTCCCCCAAGAGAAAATTCTCTTTGATTCCACTCAAAAAGCTTCCTTTGAATTCTGTCCTTAATGTAACCAAACTGAACGCGTTTTTGCCGTAGTGAAAAAGCCGGCATACCAAGATACATCTGCAAGCCACGTTCAGCATTCACGCCCAAAATGTGCTTTATCCTCTCCCCACAGTTCCCTTGTGTATTGGGGCTAAAACAGATCGACGACTTGTCTCTATTAATGAGTTGGCCAGATGCAAGCTCGTATAAACGGAGGGTTTCCTTGATGGCCGAGGCGCCTTCAATGGTAGCTTTAAGAAAAATGAGGCTGTCATCCGCGAAAAATAAATGGGTAACACTGAGTTCACGGGGAAGGATCGGGATTCCCTCCAAGCTCCCAAGCCTCTCGAAATTTCGGATAAGAGAGGAGAAGCCTTGAGTGCATATCACAAAAAGTAAAGGCGACAGAGGGTCACCTTGTCTAAGCCCTCGGGATGGGGTGATAGTGCCATAGACTTTCTTGTTCAGGATAAAAGAGAATTTCACCGTCGACACACGTGCATGTCAGTTGCAAAACGGTGCAGGAAACCAAGCCTTTCCAACACAGCTCTAAGGTAAGCCCATTCAACTCGATCATATGCCTTGCTCATGTCAAGCTTAAGAGCAGCGTAACCATCCTTGCCCTTCCTCCTCTTACGGATCCAGTGTTGGCACTCGAAGCTTACCAAAACATTATCAGTGATAAGCCTTCCCTTGATGAAGGCGCTTTGAGCTTGATCAATGACTCTTCCCAAAACCTGTCGGAGCCTGTTAGCAATCACTTTGGACACAATTTTATAGCTTGTGTTACACATACTAATTGGTCTAAAATCCGAGACCAAAGACGGCTTGCTTGATTTCGGGATTAAGCACAGGAGAGTATTGTTCGGTCTTGTATCGAGCCTCCTCATTAAAACGACAAGTACCTCGGCAGTCACAAAGTCACCGACCATCGGCCAAAAGCGCTGAAAGAAGCGCGCGTTAAAACCATCGGGACCGGGCTCTTGGTAGGGTGCATGTCAAAAACAGCCTCTTTGACCTCCTTAGCATCAAATGGTCTATTCAAGAGGCCATAATCTTCAGCAGAAATTCTTTCTCTTATGCTCATAGTCACGGCTGAAACATCATGCCTGTTAGGATTACCAGTTTAAAAGGTGCATAAAGTACCTCTTGATAACCTCAGCTTTTTCCTCCTCCTTTTCACAGACTCTCCCTCGTTCGTCTTTTAACATAAAGATATGGTCTTTTCTCCTCCTCATAGAAGCTCGCGCATGGAACGCGCTAGTATTCCGATCACCATTAGCTAGCCAATTAAGGCGAGCACGCAGTTGCCAATGGACGACGATCTCGACCGAATTCTCGATTTTTTGCTGATTCGGAGAATTTTCTGGTTCACCTCCATGTTGCCCGCTAGCCTCATAAGCTTTTGACGTTCTTTCCTGAGTCGCACTATGTCTTTGCCTTCCCTATTGAACTTATCGTGCGACCATTTGGATAGGAACCCCGTGCAATTCTCAAGCAAACAAGGGAGGGAGTTCACACCCTCAAGTCTTTTAAGCTCATACATAAAGTCTGGGACAAAACTTTTTCCAAAGATCCATTTTTCCTCAAAGTAAAGCGACTTTTACCACGAGTCATCAAACCACGGTCATACGGGTTAGAAGGCATAGCACGGTCGATGGTCGAACCATGGAAGTCAAGAACTTTCGTTTGTGTATTTGGAAAAGTTTGCTGCCATTTAGAATTCCCAAGAAAACGATCCAGCCTTTCGAACATCATCCCCTTCTCGCGTTTGTTACTCCAAGTAAAATCCAAATCCTGGTAGGAGATCTCATGTAGCCCGCAATCAGAGATCGCCTCCTTGAATTTCTCCATCTGATTCAGAGGTCGCGGTCTGCCTCCTATTTTCTCATAGTCATAAACAATTTCATTAAAGTCTCCACCAATAAGCCAGGTAGATCCTTGGACAAATCCACATAACTTAACCGTCTCATAAGATCCCACGAGAATTTTCTTAACTCCGTTACCGGGTTTCCGTAAAACCCCGTAAAACGCCACTGCCCCTCCATGCAATTTACAGTACAATCAATATGACCCGATGAAAAGGACAAAATATTAACGTCAGTTTTATCATCCCACAAAAGAATCAGCCCCCCCTTATGGCCCACCGCGTCGACGACGAATAAGCCTTTGTAACCAAGGGTAGCTTTCCACCAACTACATCTATTCGCAACAAGTTTGGTTTCACAGATAAAAACTAAACTTGGGGAAATACCGGCAAGAAGTTGCCGCAACTCATGGAATGCACATGTGTTTCCCAGTCCACGCGCATTCCAAATTAGGCAATTCATAATGCTCGGCGAGGTCTGAGGCGACCTCGCCGTTCAGCTCTTCCACATTCATCCACATGCACTAACCTTTGAAATTTCGTTTTGGGTAGGTCCATATCTAGATCACATGGTGGCTCACCCGCTCGCTTCCTGCTGCCAACCATATGGTCATTCATTCCACCCTCTTGATTCATTCTAGCCCTTCTTTTCCATCCCCCTCTCAATCCTTTCCTCTTCATTTTCAACGGAGATCCTTTCGTTTTTTTGTTCTTTTCAACCGCACTGCTTCTTCCAGGGGCCATACCAGTAATCCCGAATTGCCTCGGTCTTCCCTCATCCTGGACCTCCACAATGTGTTCCCCCTTTGACTCCTCACTGCCATTTCTAGATTCTATTTCTCCCGAAGTGGCAACAACTTCCCCAGCCCGATTCTTATCCTCTCTCCATTCAACCATCTCATTATCTGTATCTTCCAGCCGTCCCTCTTCTTCCTTAGATGTTGATACCGTCAATATTTTCCTGTTGTTCTCCTCATTATCGCTCCGAGCTTTGCTATTTTTAGACGAGGAATTCTCGTCTGACCAAGGTTTACGTCTATTCGGCGCCGTCCTTCCAGCCCGTAGCCAAGAGTCGAACTGAAGATTGGATTTTGAGGCCTCTAAGTCAAGGCAGTTCTTCGATATGTGCCCAATCCTCCCACATGCAAAGCAAAAGTCTGGTAACTTCTCATACTGACACAGGATCAGAGTTTCATTATTTGCCCCAATGCTAGATAATGGGACGCATCGGATTAAGGGAGTGTCTATCCGTCTCGTGACCCTTACTCTTGCGAATTTCCTCACACACATTCCACCCTCATCCATATCGATCTCTATCACCTTCCCTATCCTTTCCCCAATTCTGTGGATTATATCAGGTTCCATGCAAGAGATAGGGATGTTATGACATTGTACCCATATAGATATTTCGTCAAAGCAAACCTCATAGGGCGTTTGCATCTCTTCTGTTTGTTTTAAAATCACGAGATCTTGGAAAAAATGCCATGGCCCATCCTCAAGCGCTGTATTGCGATCCATCTCGAGGGAGAAGGTGATGACAAATAGATTATGTCCCACGATTTCAATGTCAGTTCTACCTCTCGTTCTCAGAATTCTGGGGAGATTAGTTTTCAGGGTTTCCTTATTAACCATTTTCCTGGAGAAAATCTTTCCAACGACAATCTTTTGATCCTCTTTCGCCTTTCAACTTCCTCTTCGTTAGAACCACGGCCTTCTCCTTTGCATCGTGGTTAATTTCGGACACTAACCAAGTTGGCAATCTCATCGGCTTCCATTCTCGTGAAAACCAAGACCACACCTACCAAGAAACCACCCTTCGAGACGAGGGATGAAAAGCCTTTCCAAGAAGAAGAGGAAGACTCAAAACCCTAGCCGCCTAGGGTTTCGAGAGAGTTTGTAAACCGAATAAGTAGAAACTAAGTAGTTGATGGAGTATATGTATATAGTGAGGTTCAAATAAGAACCAATTTTAACGTGAGAACTAAGAACTACGAAAATTCTTCTGAACAAAATGAATATGCTATGAAAGTTAATGAATCACTGCGAAAGTTAATGAATCCAAAAATTCAAATTTTCACCATGGTTCAATCCCATGAGGCGAAAATTCTATTTTTTATTCATTAACTTCGCAGCAGTATTCATTAACTTTCATAGTATATTCATTCTCATGTTCTCACAATAAAAATGATTATCACGTTAACCACGCCTATATATATATATATATATATATATATATATATATATATATATATATATATGTGTGTGTGTGTGTGTGTGTGTGTGTGTGGGGGATTAACGTGAAATTAAAAATGATGAATTATTGTGAAAGTTGATGAATTCTTTGGAAAGTTCTTGAATCCAAAAATGAAATTTTAGTCTCTTATGGGATTCGAACCTAGGAAAATTCGAATGTTGTGGATTTAGTAACTTTTCTAACGGATTCATCAACTTTCACGTGAATTCATTTGGTTCTCACATTCACACTTTATAGTTCTTATTTGAACATCTCTATATATATATAGATAGATAAATCGGAATCATTTTAACGTGAAGAACGGAGAACCACAAGAACTCCTTATGAATCAAATAAATTTGTTATGAAAGTTTATGCATCCGTTGGAAAGTTACTGCACCCAAAAATTTAAAATTTTCACTCGGGTTCGGATTCCTATAAGGGGCGAAAATTCTATATTTTTAGGTGCAGTAAATTTCATGGTGGATGTATTAAAACCATGATTTTACATTCTCGCGTTAAAAATTAATTTTTATGTTAACCCTCCATCTCTCTCTCTCTCTATCTATCTATCTATATATATATATATAGATATATATATATAGTGGTTATCGTATTGACACTCCTTATTGTGTAAACATGATGACAAATATCAATATTTGATCAGTATGGACGCTTCAGATTTAATATACAAATTATGACGCAAATGCACAAATGCATAATTATATGCAGAAATGTGCATATACTAATTCATATGCACATTTAAAAATAACTTTGTGATTTACAAATCTAATGTATATAATTTTTTCTAATTTATGTGTGTTAAATTAATTCATATATATATATATATATATATATATATATATAGTTTAGTTCAAATGAGAACCATTCTTATCCTAAAACTAAGAACCAAATGAATTAGTTATGAAAGTTGATGAATCCGTTGAGAAACTTAATCAATTCAACAATTCAGAATTTTTCACCCGGGTTCGAATCCCACGAGGGACGAAAATTTTATTTTTTTGGATTCAGTAACTTTTCCAGCGGATTCATCAACTTTCACTGTGAATTTATCATTTTTTGGTTCTCACGTTCTCACAATAAAAATGGTTCTCACGTTAACTCTCCCCTATATATATATATATGAAGGATCAAATAAAAGCCATCCAGATTTTGTTAACTAGAAATCAATGTAGTTCATAGATATTGATTAGATAGTTAAGATTGATTTTCAAATAAGATTATGCTTTCATACGCATAAAAGAACATTTTGCCTATGATTATTTTTTTATGCTTGTAATAATACTTTCTGAATATAACAATCATGCTTGGTTCACAAATAATAGGATAAGGCTGGTTTTTAACGAATCTCAACCCTATATATATATATATATATATAGGTTGGAGCAAATGAACTCATCTTTTGAGAACTTGAGAACATGCGTAAGAGTTGAAGATGATGCACAAAGCGGTATAAAGTTGTGCATAACAAAACTTTCTAAAATTGTTGAACAACAAAATAATTTTAGAAAGTTTTAGTTATCACAACTTTATACCTTTTTGTGCATCATCTCAAACGTCTTTATGCATGGTTCAGATTCATAAAAAGATGTGGTTCATTGATCCGCTCCCTATATATATATATATATGTGTGTGTGTGTGTGTGTGTGTGCATGATGAAGTAAAGGCATAAATGAATGAATTTATATAAGTTTTACATGCCTTTTTGAAGGGAGGGAGTAGAGCAGACAATGCTGTAAATTTGTGGCTCATCCTCTCTCTCCTGTTTCTCTCAGCTAAATTACGGTCTCGTGATGAATTCAGCGTGCAATTTTTGCTCCCAAATGAATAATCAGTTCTGACCTGCTTCAATGGCCTACTCTCCTCATCCAATTCTTCCGGAAACACCGAAGCCATCAGCTCGTCTACTCCCCAATATTGCTGCATTAACTAAGATTAATACACCAACTTTTTTATTCATTTTTTTTTTCATAATTTCACAAGTTTGATTGAGTATGTATATTGGATGTGTGTGTGTGTTGTGACAGAGCGAGAGGAGAGGGAGAGTTTGTGAATCTTATTGTTTATTTGTTGTGGATGCAGAAATTAATGTACAGTAGTATTACCAAATCAGCTGAGCTGTTGAAGTTTGAGATCTCCATCAACCAAGGTTAGATATAATATGAATCACCTGCATTCAGACAATATGAGATTTTGAAGTGTATAATGTAACTTAATTTATTATATATACGTACCTCACTATCCAACATATATTCCTTGAAGCTAGCTCCGAGAATGACCAACAACTACTCCACTACGTTTTTCTGTACGAGGAGTTCCAACTTTGTTGGGATGCATTTATAGGCCTAATTCCGCCTATATAAATTTTAATTTAAATTGATTCACATTACAGTAGAGGCTGCTTTTGAAACATGTTCTGGAAGAACATTAAATTAAGATTCAATACAATGAATTGGGACTTATTTCTAGACTAAATCTCGATTTGGACCCGCGGTTTGGATAATGACGACGTTGGCAAATCTATCTTTGTCAACATTTCTCCTTATATTTATGTTTATTTACGAAGTTTCTAATTGACTCCTTACGACGACCTAATTGTTGGTGAACTTGTGTGTAAATAAAAAAGCTCATAAAGAAAAAAAAGTCATAAACCATTACAGGCTCACTCAAACAACCTTACAAATAATAGTTGTAAATTTTTTGTACTTTATTTTTATGGTTATTATCTTCTTAAAATGCATAGCAAACGAGCCTTGTATATAAACAACCTTATTCATTCTCTTCCATGATTTTACTTTCAAATTAAATTATATGGAAAATTGCTTATCTGCATGTTCCTCTATGTACACCATTCCCATTTCTTTTTTTTGGGGGGTCAATTTATGCAGAAATTTTTAAAGGCTGCGTCACGGTGGACTCGAACCCGAGACTTTTGGCCTCGGGCATTAACCACTCTACCATTCCCATTTCTGGTTCGTAGTACTTTCAATTCATGAGTTCGAAACTAATACACAAGTTTTAATTTTTTTTTTAAGCCAAACAAATGACTAATTAACTAACAGTCAATTTTCGCTCGATTTTAACGCGAAATCCCAATTGTATTTTTAATTGCCAATTCAACAGCTTAATTGTGTTTATCTATTGGCCGGTAAACTATTTGGGAATCTTGTTTTGACTCTATGTACTCATAGATCTTTTCAATGTAAATCCGCACTTCTATTAATAGCGATTAATATAGAATAAGAAATGCTTGCGTAATTAAGTAACAATAAGTAATGTATAAACATGATGTCTCTATGAGTCTGAGTCTATTACATCTGATTTTCTAAGTATGATTTATCTGTTTTGTATGGTTTGTAGGTTGTTGCATATGAATGTGAGCTTTACTCAGTGTGCACTGAAGATAATGATTGTAGATCCACATGATATAAAAAAGAAAGTAGCTAGTATAAATATATTCAAGACTTAATTAGTCATAAGTGAGACTAAATTCATTGAAGGGTGGTTGGACTGAAATCACCAAGTCAACCGTAAGAATATCGAGCAAAATATTTTTCTATACCGCGGATGTTTCACTATTTTCAACTCCTAACTTTATCTTTGTTGTGACAATTATTAATATTATTTTTACTAGTTAAAATACTAATGAAATGACAAAAAAGGAATTGATTTTCAACCTCTTTCTTGCACATTTTTAAGTGGACATTTTTCAACAGATAGGTCTATTTTACCAACATTATTATATTCTATTATCCATAACAATAGAGTTAAAATGCAATTATCATCTGGCGTATAATATCGACGTTTGAGACTAAGCATCAATTTACAATATATTATTTGAACCCTACCATCACGTCTTGTGTTACGCGCTTCACTAAAAGGCTCAATTATGGTCAAAAGACATAAGAAAAACACAAGAAACTTCTGTGAAGCTTGTACGAAATTCAGTAATTCACTTGTCCAAAAGAAGAAAAACACAAGAAACTTCTGTGAATCTCGTACGAAATTCCCTTGTCGAAAAGAATTTGGGGTGCGATAATTCTATGCAGCTGCTACCGACCTAACTATTATTTCTTCTACTTTTAACTATATTTTGTTTACCATTTACGTACCATAAAGTTGATGTCACTACAACAAAAACAGGCCGTGGGAACTAGGGCTGTAAATGAAATCAGTTTATTCGTGAAATTTCGGATCTCGGCCGATAAAAGTTCGTTCGAGTTCGTTTAGTAAAGCTCGTTACCTAAACAAACCAAGCTTGAGCATGATAGTATTAAACTCGTTAGCTCGTGAACAAGTTCGTTAACTGATTTACTTTGAAAATATAAAATTATTAACTAGATATAATTATTTTCTTTCTATAATTAGTAATTATTGTGTTAAATCTCAAACTATTTTTATTTGTTCTAAGAAATCAATAAATATATTGTGTTATTATGGATAAAATAATTTATTTTAAAATAAAATAATCAATATTCTAAACATATATCTAAATTTAGAAAGCTTGTTTGAGTTCGATTAAAGCTCGAATAAGCTCGTGAGCTCGAAATATTCGATAAATAAAACTCGAGACTCGGCTCGATACTAAACAAACCAAGCTTGAGCACGATGGTGTCCGGCTCGGCTCGGTTCGATTACACCCCTAGTGGGAACACGCTAAGTTTGACTCCGCGACCATATGCAATACAATCTCTTTCTTGTGGATATCAGAGTTTTTTGTTTAAATGGTAATTACTTTCTTTCCATCATGATTGGGTTTAGCCATTGTACTGTTATCACGATTAAATAATAAAAAAATAGTGGATGTTGTAAGTCTTCCGTAACATCATGTAATATTCTCAACGGCATAATTTTTTTGGGACATATTTTAACAAACGAGTGTTGAAACTCAATATTAGATACGATTCAATAAGAGGTGGATATTGTTTGATTCAGTAAGAGGTGGACATTGTTTGATTTGTATTGTTGGAGTTAATTTTAATGTAATTATATAAATTTATCTATTAAATTTAGTTGTAATAGAATATAGTAATTATATATCATATTATATTATATTTATCAAATAAAATTGAACACCTAATTTTCGGTAACGATGGGAATTATGTTTTTTCATATAAAACTAAGTTCCCCTCGATGGGGATCGTCATTGTAAAATTTCGCATCGAAAGGGATCTCACTTTTTAGGTAAAAGTTTAAGATCCCCATCGATAGGGATCTACCTTTCGTAATTTTATTTTATTTTATATAACATATTTATATGTAAATTAAGTTAGTTAAATTCATATATCTTTTATCTGTATTACTTTGGCAATTTTATTTGATTTTATTTCTTATAACATATTATATGCAGTTTAAGTTCACTAAATTTAAATAATTTAATTGTAGTAGAATAAAGTAATTGTATCACTATATCATATTTATGAAATGAAATTGAACACAATGTAATTAAGGAGATCTTATTTTTATATAAAACTAAGATTCCTATTGATGGAAATCATCATTATTAAGATCCACATCGATAGGGATATCACATTTGAAGTCTAAAATTAATCTTACAGAATTAGAAAGCAAGTGGGGATCCCTCTCTATGGGGATCTTATTTTTTTTAGAAAATTTGATCTGGACTCATTTTTTATGCAAATAACGAGATCCCAATTGATGTGGCTGTCGGGGTTTAGTTAAAACCAAGATCCCCATCGATGGGGATCTTGGTTATTACTATTGAGAAATATAATTTTCAATTTATTTGAGATCCATCTTTATTCCTTGCATTTGATCCCTGAGCTGGCCCATCTAGGCCTGGAGTTAAGAGAATTTTCGTCCCCCTCACATAAGAGTCCTACTGGGACTCTGTTTTGATCCTCTCTATCTTAAGATATATTATTATATTTATTAGATATACAGAAATCATATCATGATAGGATTTAGGGTTGCATTATAAATATAAGGTGAGAGAAAATCAAACTAGTGAATCCTAAGTGAAATTTTCGAAAACCATACTTCTCATTATTGGGATTTTCGAAAACTTTTCAAGGAGAAGAGAAGACGAATTTTCATAGCACTCTCCATAGATTGTTCTCACTCGACATTGGAGATTAGGCAATTGGGATACAGTCCAGAAGATCAAAGCACGAGTCTTGATCCAATTCTTTCCCGACAAATTCGCAGGTAAACACGAGTAAACACCAACGTGTTGCAATTAATTATATAGGTGCATGCTAGGTACATAATCAATGTATGGTGAATTAAACATCCAAGATAGATCCTCGGAAGAGTGTTAAAATCAGATATTCCTACATTGAAAACTTGAGATCTCGATCGATAGGGATGTTGTATAGATATGGTATCACAATACATAATATAGTATATGGTATCACACCATAATTTAATATTATGAAATATTATTTTGTCTTGTTTATTAAGATCCTCATTGGTAGAGATCTTGAAAACTTGAGATCATTATCGATGTGTTGTTGTTTATGAAGATCACTATCAATTGTGATCTTGTAAAGTTGAGATCCACATCGATGAAGATGTTATTTATGATTGATATGATTAGTATGTAATGTTATTACAATTTCTTGATACTTATTAATATATGTATTTTTATCCTGTCATATCTCTTATTCTTGATTTAAATATTATAGAAACTCACCTATTCAAAATTACATTTCCATTTAATTTAATGATTTAAAAAAATCATTAAATTAAATTACAGCTATCAAATACGTACCACACTAAAAGATTAATTCAAAAAATGAAATGAAATATGCAAGTGATAAGTGCAAGGAGTTATATATTTGTAGGTACAAAAATATTAGCAAGGGTAAATATTATGCATATATAGTACGTATATATATCTAGCATTCTTTGAGATTTATATATGTAACATTCTACCTTCACAAAATGTTTTATTTAATTTATATGGAGTATAGCCAAGTGGTAAGGCATCGGTTTTTGGTACCGGCATGCAAAGTTTCGAATCCTTTTATTCCAGATTATGAATAGCCGATCGGGACTTTAACAATGTTAATGAATAGGATAATATGATTCTAGGATTAAAAGTATAACAACTGGTGTCGTGGTGTAGTTGGTTATCACGTCAGTCTAACACACTGAAGGTCTCCGGTTCGAGTCCGGGCGACGCCAATTAAATATTTTTGCTTTCCCTGCAACTTAGATAGACATCGTATTTAGGCAAATGCCAAGCCCAAATCTCACGCTCCAAGGTTCGCGTCCGGGCGACGCCAGCTAAATATTTTGCTTTCCTTGCAACTTAGATAACGACGTCGTATTTAGGCACATGCCAAGCCCAAATCTCACGCTCCAAGGTTCGCGTCCGGGCGACGCCAGTTAAATATTTTGCTTTCCTTGCAACTTAGATTATGACGTCGTATTTAGGCACCTGCCAAGCCCAAATCTCACGCTCCAAGGTTCGCGTCCGGGCGACGCCACAAATCTCACGCTCCAGAAAGCGAGCGATCAATTTCCCGCGCCAATTAAACAACCAGATTTTAATGGTTGCCGCCCCAGATTTCAATCCTCCCTATCCTCAAGCCATTTCCGTAAGTTCTAATTCTATTTACTTTTCCAAAACTTTTGCGTTCCACTTTGGTTGCCGCCCCAGATTTCAATCCTCCCTATCCTAAAGCCATTTCCGTAAGTGTTAATTCTATTTACTTTTCCAAGACTTTTGCATTTTGTTGCTACATAAACGCTTTTTTTTTGTGTTCTTATGTTTGAGCTATCTTAGGATGTGTTTGATTGGTAAATTGACATGAATTACGAGGTTCTTATTCAGTCAGGGCTCTTTTAACAAATAAAAATTGCTCGAAGTTATATGGTTGTTCATTATAGGATTTGAAAGAAGCGATTGTGAATGGATTAGGGCTCCAAGCTGATGAATTCAAGATATTCGGATTCGATTTGAGGGATGCCTTGGTGGGGAGATCAGTCGCTTACGAATTCGACGTGGAAATTGAAAACAAAGTTCTTCCCTTGAAGCTTTTGGAGGATGTAAACCGATGGGAATATGTGGATTTGTCATTTTCCAAATGGAGAATCCGGTATGGCAGGGCGAGGAAAACGTGTTGTTGAGAGACGAAAGGTTAATGATCAGATGCCCGTGCTCGCCCCGTTCCAGATGGCAGGTCCGATGGAGCTAAGGATCCAGGATTCCAAGGACATGAGGATATCATTGCCTGTAATAGAAACTGAGCATTGTTGAATATTTCCCTTTTTTTATCTTTGGGTTGTTGCTAATTTTGATCTGTTTGCTGTTCATGTAGCGCGATGTGGATGCTGGTGTGCTGAAGAAGGTGATCCTAGCAGATGGTGCTGTTGTTACCGTTAAGGGGGCTAGATCGGTTAGCCTGCGCCATCCGGCCGAGCTTCCGCTTCCACTGAATGTTACAGATCAATATTTTGCCTCAGGCCTCATATCTCTGGCGGAGCGCCTGTGCCGCGCACTCCCAAGATGGTCCTCTCTCTCCTTTGATATGGTTGGCCCCACGTTGCTCATGTACCCTGCGCTGTCATCACCCTCTTCTAGCAACCGCCTCAAGCTCAAGTGCCTTGCGCCTGGCCTGATGGAGCTGTCCTCTGCTCCGAAGAAGAGGGCCATGGGAAATGATGTCATATCTGCCCTTGCCCTTCTTGCACCCGACCGTTTTAGGAAACTGTAGCCCGTTGTGTCAATCAACGGCTCAAATGCCGACTAACTTGGTTTTGAGGCGCTGCTATTTTCTGTACTGTGCGACAGAGCGAACAAGTAGGGGTCATTCAAGGTGTTGAAGGCAGATGTGTCTGCTCAGACTTTGGTGAAGATAGGGTTTGGAGTCGAGAAGAGGCTGAAAGAGGGCGATGTGGTTGGTAACCATGAATCGAGATTGAAGCCCTCGACTGTGAGGATGCATTTTGAGCTGCAGGTCAATCTTGTTGTAGCAGAGGATTCTGTGGCGCAGAGCGCGCTCTTGGGCAACATTACTATGTCGAAGATGCCTATAGTTCACCAGCCTCCAAATCCATATATGTTGTGACCAATTGTGGAGGATCTTGATGTAGGCAATATAGTTACACCATACACTAAAAGCAATAAGGTGAATCTTCTATTGTATATAATACAATGTAAGGATCACTCTTTATGACATAGATATATTTTCTGACAACACAGAGAAAGAAACTGCACAGGAAAACATCTTAAAAGACTTTTATCAGCCAACAAACTTATAAAACAGCTTTAAAAGGGTTTTTGATGCTAGTTATTGTTGTCATAGGATTGATTCCATCCATTTTCATTTTTGATGAAGGAAACTCCCTTCTGAATGCTCACCGCCAGCTCTTTCTTTGCTTTCTCCAATCCAACCCTGTCCTCAGTTTATCCACAAATCAGTAAATTGAGTTCTTACCAAGGCAGTAACTTTCATGGCACAAACATTTTACCTCTCATACTCATTCAGAGGCCCCAGTTGGTACACCTCTTCAGCTCCTCCACGACCAAGTCGAACCTTAGTTGCAAAGAACGGGAGCTCTGTAACCTGCAAACCGATCATTGAGAGGCGCATGTCAGCAAACCATTTCAGAAAGTTGATTCAATGAAGCTTGATAGAGGTACCTGTGAAGCTACAAATGCACACTCAACAACGCCGGCATCTCCTCTTAAGCCGCGAAGGCATGCATCTGCAAATTTCACTGCTGCATATGCCTAGAAATTTCTCTTGTGTAATGTTAGTTACCTGATTCTTCTTCTTCTTTTAGAATGGTAAACATTGAACCAAAATTATTACCATTGACAAAGTTGCTGAGCCTGCACCAGCTTTTGCCTGCAATGATGTAGCCAGTTTATTTTTCCCAACTGTATCAAGAATCTGAGTAGACTGTTCTCTTTCATTTATTCAAGAAACACAGCAATTGATTTTACCTGAACGACTTCAGTCCCGCCATCTTGAATGCGCTTTGTTAAGTACTCGGTCTCCTCTGGTGTGAAAGAGCAAGGAGGTTTCACCTACAGACCAAGATTTCAATATATAAGTTGTTTAATAAATCTATGTTGAGCTGCAACTAGAATATGAGTGAATACATAAGATGTAAAAGGGAAATTTCTTACTACCTGTGAGAGAAGAGGCAGAATTGTGACTCCTGCATGGCCACCAACAACAGGAACAATAACTTCTCTAGGATCAAGTCCCAAAACTTCAGCCTGTACACAACTTTGGATCAATTTGACTACATTAATACGACTCCAAGTATGATTGAGCTAAAAATATAGACTCAGATGTTTACTCCCAATATAAACGAACCCTCACAAAAGTTGCATACAAAAACATTTCAAAGTGAACCTATACATCAGCTCAGTTGAAAACTGTTAGAATTGGGTCCCGCATTGTGGCTTCAACATGCCCCCTCACGTGTAGACCGGTATCATCACAAACAAATCCACATTGACTTTGGCCCATCATTGTGGCCTTGACGTGTAGGCCGGCTACTACAAGATGGACCCTAAACAAATCCACATCGACTTGAGTCTGCTCTGTTATTATATTAGAATGTGCCCATAGTCTCCTTAAAAAGCTTACAAGAGGGAGAGGGTTGTTTGACTTATCTATTGAAGACATGATCTTTACCAAGTTGATGTGGGATAGTCAGGGTGGCTTCAACGAAAACTATCCTAACCAACAAAAGGATTTGGTTGCTAAGCTCTGCATGGTACAGAACACGGACCTATTTGAACCTCAACCTTCAAATTAGTCTGCAAATTCCTTGGCAATCACATATATCAAGAGAATCCACCTTAGATATGATGAATCAATGAATAATTCATCAAGTGGAAACACCCTAAAATACGTACCACGAACGTGTTGGCTCTCACAACATCAAGCATGGTGACTCCCAAGAGCTTCTTGGGGTCATATATCCCGGCATTCTTGAAAACCTCAGCAGCAATAGGCACGGTGGAGTTCACCGGATTGCTGATCAAGTTGACAATCGCGTTAGGGCAGCTCTTCGCAATCCCCTGGCACAGCGTCCTGACAATGCCGGCGTTGATATTGAACAGATCATCTCTAGTCATCCCCGGCTTCCTCGGAACTCCAGCAGGTATGATCACGAGATCCATCCCTTCCAGCGCACTCTCCAGCTGCGGCTGCCCCAGAAACCCTCTAACCTGAAATGGAGAAAGCTCATATTTTCATTTTGTTGAAGAAAATGTAGGCAAATATATTGTGACATATGGTTAGAGGATGGACTCACGACTGCGCCTGTGTCCATGTGGCTGATGTCGGCAGTGACGCCGGGGGCGTTGACGACGTCGTATAGATGCAGAACTGAGACTAGTGGGTTCATCTTCATTAGCATGGAGAGGGGCTGCCCGATGCCTCCGGCGGCGCCCAGTATGGCCACTTTGAAGCCGGGAGCGCCGCCTTTCGCCCTGCACTCCGCCGCTCTTAAAATGAGATGCTCTGCAGCCATCTGTGCAAACAAAAAGAAGCAAACTTTAGCTTCAAAATCACAAGACTTTTTAGTAGAAAAGTTTCGAGTTTGTTTACCTGTGGATTTGAAGGGTGAAGGTGAGCAGAAATTCGGGAAATGCGGTGGTTGGCTTCCATGTTTTTTTGGTGAAGCAAACTTAGATTATTTGGTTTTGTGAATTATGGAAAAGGATATTGTTTGAAAGAGTGTGGAGTTTATAAGGTGCAAAAAAAATGTAATTTTGATTGGAAATGGAATTTTTGTGAGCCTTTGTTTCTGTATCCAGTGTTTGTGGCTCTCGGATATCTGTCTTTGGTTGGCTATTCTTCTCCCATTTGTTTATATTTCATAGCCTTACCTGATGTGAGTCGATTGTCACCTACACCAAGGTAAACGCATAAAACTGTGAAGGAGATGTCCAAAATCGAACCCAATCTAAATTGTTTTTGGGCCTTTTTGTATTTCGATTTTTAATTTTAAAATTCAGTTCCATTTTATCTAGAAAATCAGAATAAGTGAACGATTGTATTTTTTTCTCATTTTTATTTTGTTTATGTTTTATTGAACTAAATTATGTCCATGCCCAATCTCATTTACACCTCTGTCTAGTCAAGCTTTACCGCAAAATTGAAGGATTGAAAACCTCACTCGCTTTATTTTCTCAAGATTCGTATCATCACCGTCCAAATCTATTTTCAGAAGCAGATGATTGAAAATAGATGATTTCAATATTGTCTTACAAGTAATAGATGATTGAGGTGAACTCATATGAGAATATTCGTAGATGCGGACATAAATATATTTTTTCAGTATAAATAATAGTTACATGATAAAAAAACAATATCATTTTTATTCAGTTTAGACTAACCAAAACGAGATGGCAAATTGGCCCGTCAAAATGGAGCGACAAGATATCCTAATAATCAATTTTATGATTTGCACATAATATTTGCAAGGATAATGATTTTTTACATAATATGTATGTATATAATAGCCTTGAAATATATATTGAACTTGATCGTTGTTTTTAATCGGTTGGCTCATTAACATTTTAAGCCTATGACTAATTTGCCCCTCCTACATATATTAGTAAGAAAAATAAATCATGGATTTTATTTCTTAATAATATGCACTACTCCTTGAAAATAGTTCCTAATCATGTGCCCAATTTTCAAGGATTGAACTATAACTTTTTATTTTTTATTTTTAACTTTTTTTTTTTCATTATTCAAGGATTTCGTTATTCCTTAATTTCAATTTCCAAGGATTGAATAACAATTAACAATATAGATTTCACATATTAGAGGGACGCTAATTTTTTTACTTCTTGATAATAGCTCCAACTAAAGAAATAGATTTTTTTTTCATTATTTCTTTCTTCACTTTTTTTTGTTGTCAATTAGTACAGAAATTTTAAAGGTTGCGTCACGATGGACTCGAACCCGAGACCTTTGACCTCGGGCATTAACCACTCTACCACTAGGCCAACACACACACACTCTTCACTTTTTTTTAATAATTGGACAATGTGACTTATACTAAAATATGCAATATTCTTCTTATATTAAAGATTGTGATAAGATTTTTATTTGATATACGATTTGTAAAAAACTAGTTTAAAATATAAAATCATTATCGTTTAAAGTTTGAGATTGGTTTAAAAATAAATTTTAAAATAATTTAAATTTCTTTTGTAATCCTATTTGTTATTGTTTGGGTGATACTTATCTTTCAATCTATTAAAACTAATTTAA
The DNA here is from genome assembly GCA_036937905.1 of Salvia rosmarinus. NCBI lineage: Eukaryota > Viridiplantae > Streptophyta > Magnoliopsida > Lamiales > Lamiaceae > Salvia > Salvia rosmarinus. Next base: position 206,051 of record JAODLM010000166.1, read on the forward strand.
TTTTAACATATTACAAATATGTAATTTATGCATCGGGCGCACGACACCCGACAAGAGATGCATGACACCATACACCAGCAAAAGGTGTACAACGTACTATTGACAGCACCAAGCACGCACGATATTCAAATATAAAATCACAAATTATTGAGAATTAATCTAAATTAATACTAGAATTGTGTAATGCATCACTATAATAATGTGATTAGTATCACACGGTGGCAACATTGGTCAATTATTTCATAATAGTTTAGTATATTATAAAAATTATAAATATTAGTGTAACTGATGGTAAAATAATAGAAAATAAATTGATAAAAAAAACAACTATAATTGTGAGAACAGTGTCACACATTGACCAAATTATTCGATTATTTCATAAAAATATATTGCGATATAAAATGATAAGATATTAGTGAAATTGATGATAAAATCAAAAAGTTGAAAGAAATAACTATAATTGTGAGAATAGTCCACATAATTCAATTATTTCGTAAAAGTAATATTTTAGTATAAAAATTATAAAATATTAGTGAAATTGATGGTAAAAATTAAAAAATTAAAAGAAACAACTATATTTGTGTGAATAGTATCACATGTTGATCACATTATCCGATTATTTTATCTTAGATCGATTTGAACGGTCTCAATCACTAGTTTAAATTAATAATTATTAATTCATTTAAAATATTTGAAGGAATTAGAAAATTTGAAATTAGAATAAATAAAATTGAAAGAAACCACCTGATCATGCATGCAAATGCATCATGTATGAAAAATCCTAAATGCCTTAAACCCTTAAACCCCTAAACTGTAGTAATAATAATAATAATAATAATAATAATAATATATAAAAATTTAATTAAAATTGAATAATTATATCTCTAATTAAAAATTGAATAATTATATCTCCATATCTATAATTATGTTAATAGTATTACACAACGATCATATAGATCAAGTTTTATCATGTTTTCATTATAATCATCTTTACCTTCAAATATTTTAACTAAAAAAAAGTTGTTAAGCCTGTAATTATTTTGACTAATTGAATATTTAATAATATCATTGAGCTTCCTATTACCTTTGTTGATTAATTAAAAATTCATTTAAGATCAAAATAATCAAACAATGAGAACAAATACACATGAAGTATAAAACCACTTTTGTTCAATAAATTATTGTAATTGTCATTGCCAGACAAAGTGGCAAAGGATGGGAGATCTCAAGTTCGAATTGAATCAATCTAGCTATTTAGTATGACCAGAAAATAGAAAGGATAGTAGGAAATGTAGCGCAAGAACATATTAGGGGAAGAAACCGGAAAGCACAAAGGAAGGCCAAGAAGCACGAGCTTGATCAAGAAATGTATACCCATTATCAACACACCAGTTCTAAGCCACCAAATGTCGTGTACCACTAGGTATATCCCCGCCGTGAAGGCGATGCACATCATCGAAAGAGCTCCCCCGAAGAGAGGCAGAGCCAGATGAAGAGCTTTCACCACCAACACAAAATCAAACGACAGAGCCCACCCGAGCACCACAGCCGCCGTCAGGGAGCTATACATGGCCAGCACATCGCTCAGAACAAACACCTGGAACGCCCTGCGCCTCAGCATTGTCGCCAGCCCCGCCGTGTTCTTCTGCTCGTCGTCCGAGCTGTTGTACCCGCCAGGGACGGTGAAGCCAGCCGCGTAGGTCACCGTGGCGATCAGGATCGACAGGAGCAGAAGAAAGTTGACCTGGCGCTCGAAGGCATCTATCCTATGCGTCTTGGTTGTGCCCAGGGTATTGCCTGTCAGGGCCCGAGGGGTGCTGGCAGCCATCAGGGCAGTCCACGTCAGGTACTGAAACAAACAGGTTTTTTACTTTGCCTCAGACCTCATATTCTGTTAATCCGACCCTGGTTGGAAAAAGAAAAGGAAAATGAAGTCATGCCTGTATGTTTTGGAAATCCTTCACCCGCATGTAGTACTCAGCGACATCCAGAGCTGTCATTCCTTCATCGTTGATCATTGCAACGTCGACTCTCTTGTCCCACGTGAAGGCACGGACCACCATGGGGTGCCAGTGTCTGGTGGCCAGATGCAGGGGAGTGTTCCCACCCTCGTCTGTCATGTTTATGAGTTCGTGCAGATGGCGGTTCTTGAGAACAAAACTGACTACATTGGTTCTTCCATGCCTGGCCGCGAGGTGCAGGATGTTACGACCGTCCCTGTCGAGAACCTCCACTGGATCAGGCAAGTCCTGCAGCAGAAGTTTGACGACCTCAACATGGCCTTCACTTGATGCAAGAAGAATTGGGAATGAGCAACTTCTGTCTCTCTGAGTTGCCATTTCAGGGAAGTGTCTGCGGAGAAACTTCACGCCTTCAAGATAGCCGGAATCAGCTGCGTGGTGAAGAGGATTTCTGCCTTCGTCGTCTCTTAGTTGGAAGAAACTCGGGTTCCTGTCAAATATAGCTTCTAAAACATCTAGAATTCAAGAAAAACATAGCTTAGTTTCAACCTATTTAAGTGCATTGAGGAAATTTGTCACAAGATTTTATATATACCTCCGTGTTTCCCTTGGATTGCTGCTTCAATGGGAGATTTCTTCTTGAACAGCTCATTTACGCGCTCTTCGTCTCTTGACAAACGAAGAATCAAAGACACACAATCTTTAAGACCGGCTTTCGCAGCCAAATATGATGCAGTCTCTCCATCCTTGTTTCGGTGATATGACAAATCAGGATCGTTTTGGATCAAATATTCAGCAATCCTAATCCAGCATCCATGAAAGGATGTTTTCCCTCTCTTATTCTCCAATAAACTCAATAAGGCTTGGTGCAAGGCTGTGTTTTCTCTCTTGTTCTTCGCCCGTAGAAGATGACAGCTCTCATTCCCTTCATCCCGATCAAGCTGCAGCAAGTCTTGATGAACTCTCACTAGGGCTTCTACCATTGCTGCTTGTCCATATTTTGCAGCAAGATGCAACGGGGTTTCTCCGTATAAATTCTTGGATAAAACGAGGTAGGGTTCCTTTGCAGTTATGAAGTTGGCAATATTTTTTTTCCCATGCTTGGCTGCTACATGAAGGAATGTGTTTCAATGGGGCTCAATCTAGTCGAGATGTCATGGAAGTTGATGTGCTTTGATTCAGAAATTTGTTGGAGGATTGTTGTGAATTCTTCGAGATTACCGTTTTGGCTGCGAGGTACAAATCTTGGTCCTTGTATATCTCTGTTGCATGATCGTGATCATCGTCTGGATTCGAGATTCTGATTGAAAATGCTCTTGTTTCTCCCTCAGTTGGATCATCGCCCGGTAGCCGTTGCATCTGGTGGAAATTTGTGGATTCAAATGTGATTGTACAAATCTGTGCAGCTCAGCTTGAACAAGGGAATTACAATGCGAAAATCCAAGTTTTACGTTTGTTACCTGGTGTAACAAAAAAAAAAGATGATGCAAGATTTAGTCAACAAGTATTGTGATAAAGGATCTAATAGTGCTATACGTTTCTGATTAAAATAAGTTAAAAAGGTAATTAATTATCGACTAATGTAATTGCTCTAATGATTCTTTGCTGAATGAGGAAGCTTGCTACTGAATACTTTTATACTAAGCTTTTTTTAGTTTATTATATATCAAACATTATATTTAACTCATTATGTTGTCACTTTGAAAGATATGGAGAATAAGACATGATAAAAGTAGGCTTCATATGGACAGGACCACTTTAATTGGCTAATGGAGTTCTTGTTTTTTTTAGTTGAGAGGCACCTTAGTTTCCTTCCCTTTTTATATGCTTTACTTGTGTAAGAACATCTCTTGATTCCGCTAAAAAAAAGAACATCTTTTGATTAATTTCAAATGCAATCCTTGATTAGAGTCTTTAGAGATGATATTTTAAGCCCTCCCCAAAATCATCAATGCATACATACATATTGTTTCTCGGTGATATAAAATAAAAATAAAATTACCATGTATAAAACCATTTTAGGTCATTGACATTTTTTATGAACTTTACGTTCAGTAATATACAATATATTAATATGTGAAAATGAGAGAATGGACTAGTTAATCGCTCTAATGATTCTTTGCTGAATTAATTAGGAGGCTTGTTACCTAACTAATTATATATATATATATATATATATATGGAGTGGATCAAATGAGAATCTTTTGCTGACTCTGCGAATCATGCGTAGGCGTTGAAGATGATGCATGAAAAGCGGTATAAAGTTGTGCATATGAAAAACTTTCTAAAATTATTTTGTTGTGCAACAATTTTAGAAAGTTTTATCATCTACTTTATCTATTTTGTGCATTATCTTCAACGTCTTATCATTCTCTCAAGTTCTCAAAAGATGAGTTCTCATGAATCCAACCCCTATATATATATATATATATATATATATATATATATATATGAGGGATCAAATAGTACAGAGCACGAGGTAGTATGTAGTCTCAATCTCATCCACTCATCTCATAGATCCAATTGTGAAGATTTTTGGACTTTTTAAGTTTAGTTTCCACGATTTCGCTTCTGATATGATAAATTAGTAATTTGATTTGTTATGTGATTGCGAAAACAAACCATGCATTTTGTTGAACCGAACAATGCTTTTAAATGAACACAAAAAAATACATGCAGTTGAACACAATAATGCATGTAGGTTGGAAGCGCGCGTCCAGCGCACGCCACGCTCCTAGCGCACGCTCGCGTGCCCCTTAGCGCCCATTTGCCAACAATGCATTTTTACTTTTTGTAAGATGCATGAACATATGCATGAATGTATTTTGTTAAATGCATGTTTGTGTTTCGTGCTAACATGCAATTTTATGTTTTGTTAAATGCAGTTTTTATGCTTTATTAGATGTAGTTTTATATTTTTCGACAGCAAATCTCTCATTCATCCTTCTCCGCCAATTCTGTCGTCTCTTTTCCCGATTAATCGGTGAATTTCACCGTGAACCACTAACATAGCCACCATTTCTCTCGATTCTTCAATCCTCAATCAAATTCATCTTCTATTTTTTCTCAAAATCCATTAATTTTGTTCTCAAAAAAAAAATTCTTCTTTTTTTCCTTTCAAAATCTGTTATTTTTTGTTGTTCATATGTATTATTGTTGTTGTCCGTCGCCCGCTGCGGTCATCGTCGTCCGTTGTCGTTGTAGCTGCCGCCGTCCGCTGCAACCATTGTTAAAAAATGGAAGAAGAAAGGAGGAGAAGAGAAGAAGAAGACTGATTTTATTTCTTTCAATTTTGCCCATTACGAAAATTTTATAAAAAGAAATGAGTCGCAGACGTGTCGACCGGTGCGACCACATGTTCAAAATATATGGTCTAAATTGAGTCTTGTATACTATCACGGGGATCGAGTATTACGAGAATCCAACTTTATATATATATATATATATATATATATATATATATATATATATATATATATATAGAGAGAGAGAGAGAGAGAGAGAGAGAGAGTGGTTATTATAAAATCATCATTAACATACAAACTACTTAACTCTTGAAATCGTCTCAATTTACGGTCAAGTGTGTGAATTCAGAAAATAAAATTCGTCCTCATGAAATTTGAACCCGGTATTTGAATTTATCAAGTAAGATGATGAATTCACGTAGATCTTCACGAATCAAGGCCACGAAAATTATTCATATTCTATACTTTAAGATTGGTTTGTATTTTATATCATTCCTATATATATATATATATATATATATATATATATATATATATATATATATATATATATATAGAGAGAGAGAGAGAGAGAGAGAGAGAGAGACTACCTCTTAAATAAGAACTAAGAACCAATAACCACCGTTAGATTAATTAAGATCGGACGATTTATGATTATTTAATGAAAAATAGTTAAATCCTAAATTTTCGCTATTTAAATATTTTATATTCAATTATTCGTTATTCGTGTAATTCATGTTGTTGTGCATGTAATCGTAGTTCTTGTGCATGCCATCACATTCCAATTAATTGTTATGTTCATGAAATTCAAGTTTTCGTGCATGTAATAGTAGTGATTGTGCATAGGGATGTCAGCGGCGGTCTTTACCGGACCGACCCGGAACCGTTCAAAGCCCATTAAATTTTAAAATAATGGTTCGGTTCGGTTCGGTTCTAGAACACTTGGACCCGACCGATTCGAGACCGGCCCATTTGTCCTGGTTCGGTCCGACCGGTCATTTTTTTATTTTTATTTTTAATTTTTTTTTGAGCATTCACATAGATTAACTTATTTTATAAGATTGCGATAAGGAATGCTCTTTCCAAGATTCTTCAAAAGAGGCATTCACATCCAACCGCCACCAAACTTATTAAATGCGATACAATAGTTTCTTTTAACTTCATATATAGAGATATAGATGAATGTTCACATAAAAATCATTTTAATTTTTGATTCTTATCCTTTATAAATGAGAGCCATAAACATGGGCTATAATATACACAATCTACTTATTATAAATTCGATGTCATCTTTAGAGATACCACCCTATAAAAATTGGGATAATTTCATCAAAATAGATTAACTTTGAATTGTTTTTGTTTTGCACACTACTTTTGGATCATATCATAAAATACGTGAACTTGGTTTATAGCATGATTAATATTTTCAACCAATTAAAATTGATGTGATGCAAGACCGAATGTACATCCATTGAACACCACAAACGACACATGCATCTACATAGACATCCCCCTCTTTAATTTCAATCAGTAGAAAAATGCGTTAGAGTAATAATAGCAAAAGAAGTGAAGTTCATAAATTTGATTGGACAATTAAAAATCATGTGCAAAATCAAAACATTACAAAATTTATAATAATAGCCGACGAAATACGATACGATACAAGGACGAAAATCGTTAATTTTCAAAATCAAAATCGACTATGTTCAAAATCGTTTATATTTATTTATAATATATTTTATATTTTAGTCCAATAAAGAATTTTCCTTTGTTGAAATTTGAAATATGAAATTAAAAATTTTGGGGATTTGGGTGCCCAACGGGTAACCAGTTAGCAATGGGTAATACCCGATCCGGAACCATAACTTGATGGTCCGGATCCGGTCCGGATCCGATGTTTACTGGGCCGGTTCCAGAACCAGAACCAATACTAATTTATTGGTTCTGGTCCGGGTAAAGCCCATCCGTTGACATCCCTAATTGTGCATATAAGAACAATTATGTAAATGAATATATAAAATCTCTTAATTATATGGTTAAACGGTTATTATTAAAATTTGATGATAATAAAAGATTTATAATTAATCATGACCGTTACATTATAAAAAATGGATGGACCACTTTATTTCTTAGTTTTTAAAAAAGTTAGAGTTCTCATTTGATCCACTCCCCATACATATACTTTTGATGGGTATTGGATAAATCCCATATTTCTTATAAAGGCATTAATGGGATTCAAATTTATGATCTTTTAACCACACAAATCTACTTTACTACTATGTCATCTCAAAAGGATACCCGTGCCAACAATTGCGTGCCCTAGTTTTCACTATAGCGCCTTTTATTTTGAGAAATCAGCAAACATTATCGGTAGTGGAGGTGCGAACTCGAACCAAAACGTATTATAAGTGTTAAATATAACCACAATACCTACAAATCCAAATAAATGAACCTACTCTCCTCGTCTACACACCACCCCGACTGACACTCCCCTTAAAAACATACAAAAAATCACCACTCTCCACCCCATGCCAACGCAGACTACAATCCTCACGCATAATCCTCTGCTTATGTATAAATATATACTCATCCACCGGCACCAATCTCCTCTCCACCAACATCTCCCTCACCTCACCAACCCTACTCGAATCCTTCACCTCCACCGGAATCCGCGCGCCATCCATCAAGCTAGATGATGTCTGCACCACCACCGCCACCTTCCTCGACAGCGCCTCCCGCCCCACCGTCTTTATACACACAGCCACCTCGCCACCCGTCGCCACCCCATAGTCACGCAAACTCCTGAAATCATCTTCCATCTCCGCCCCATCAAAAAACAATGCCATCCTTCGCATCGGAGTCCCGTCCACGATGTGGATCTTCTCTCTCAGGCTCCAAACGGTGTCGTTGTGGTCGGCGTCGATCTCGATCTTTCTCGCCGGGAATTTGACGGTGATCTTCATCTTGGCGTCGTTGGAGGGGAAATGTGGGGTGCTTGTGGTCGAGAGGTTGATGTTTGTGCCGTCTGAGATGAGCGGATAGTCTTCTAAGTCAAGCCCGTCAATTAACTCCCAATCCCAGACCGTTAGGGTCTGGGAGTGGGCGGGGATACCCAGGAGGCGGTGGATTTTGTTTTTCATTTCTAGGATGGGTTCTTGGTTGCTAACATCTATGGTGAACTTGCAGCGCTTCATCACGATTACTACCTTCATGATTCTGGGGCTGTGGTTTGAAGAGAATGATTGGTGGTATTTAAGATGAAGAGCATGCAAAAGAAATGAAGGTTTCTGGGCTGTGGTTTGAAGAGAATGAGAGGTGGTATTTAAGATGAAGATTCATGCAGAAGAAATGAAAGTTTTACCACCAGCTGTTGGTCGCATTCATGAGTAATTGATTTCTTTATGCATGATTTCATGCATAATTTGCATGGTAAATCAATAGACTTTGTAATTATTTTTTTAGACAACTTTTAAATAGCCACAACTATAAAACTGTGATCCATAAATTATTCTCTTTTGGCACATTTGCCAGAATGAACCAATGATCATATTATACATAAAAATTTCCAAAACGTCGTTAGCCTCTTTCATGTTTGAACGACAGTAAGAATCATAACATCATTAGGTTCACATAGTATTAAATCCATAAGCTTTTTAAACAATTTCATAAGATCTAAAAAGAGCCCTTTAATGGACTGCTCTATTTAATATAAATAAAGATAATTATTCTTTAGGTGAGAATACAGAATCATAATCTTAGAGAACTACCATTAAATTCAATCAGAGATTTCTTGGCTTTCTCCGCTTGAGCTTTGTGCCGAGGAATTATTCCGGCATCAAATTTGCATACACGTGGATACCATAGTTGTGCACACAACCTTGCAGGACGCATTGGAAGCATTGCAAATTGTAAGTTCTCTATCTAACGTGTTCATAGGGCTCTTCGCATGCTTAATTGTAGATCTAGATAGGTTTCTTGATTGTCTATTCCGCTGTGTATCATTAGATGATGTCAAGAATATCCAACAGTGGTATCAGAGCCCGGGGCTCGATTTATAATCAATTCATGTTCTATTAATTATGTATTTCTCAAAATTTTGAATTCTTTTCGATTTCCTTTTGTTTCGTTTGATTTTATTTTTTATTAATCTGATTTTAAAAAAATGAAAATGAAAATTACAATCGGTTTTTGGAAATTGGTTTTGCACTCGCCGTCGCGCTGGGACTCCATCTTCACCGACGGCGATCGACGACGCGGCGCGAGGCGCTCGCGCTCGCCGCCGCCGCCGAGCCACGTTGTTTGATCCCCGCCTCTCAGTATGACAACAAGCGATCGACGACGCGGCGCGAGGCGCTCTTGCTCATCGCCGTCGCGGTGGTGATGTTGAAGCACCTCGCAATCGCCATCGGCGACGGACGGAGGAGGATGAATGGCGAAACGCGGAGGCTGCGGAACGGGGTGGAGTCATCGGCGGAACGGGGATGACGCGATTATCGCGCGCGCACGAAACCTAACGGGTTTCGTCCGTCGTTAGACCTCGCGTATTGCTGGTGGTTCTTGTCATTGGGCTTCTGTCTTGTATTGGGGCCGTGGCGTCCGCTGCCGGGCTGGCTCTGGCTTCTTCTGTCTTCGGGCCGTGGGCGAGTGCACGGGCCTTGGCGAGCACCGACGAGCTCTTCTTTGTTGGGTGCGGTGTCCGGGGCGGTTTTGGGTAATGTGGCGACCCGTCAGGGCTATCAAAGTTTTAAAAAGCGATTTTATTAATTTTGAATTAATAAATTTAATTTCAATTACATAAATTAATTTATTAATTGGATTAATAAGTTTTGTTTTAATATTATTATTTTCAAAATAATAACATTAATTTTGATTTTATATTAATTTAGAATTAATATAATTTTATGTACATGGATTAATTTTATTAATTTAGAATTAATAAATTTAATCACACTTTTGGAAATTAATTTATTAATTAGATTAATAAATTTTGACTTTATTATTATTTTTGAAATAATAGTATAACGTTTAATTTTATATTAATTTAGAATTAATATAATTTACTAATATACATAAATTAAAGAATTGATTTATTAATTAGGCTAATAAATCTTATTTGATTATTATTTTAGAAATAATAATACTAATGAATATTTATATTAATTTGGAATTAATATAAATGTCTACATTAACTTTTAATTAGAGAATTAAATTATTAATTAGATTAAGGAATTTATTCGTTGAGCCCTATTTGTTGTTGTTCTGTGATAAGCATGTTATTTGATTTTATGCTTATTTTTAACTATAGTAGTTAGAAACCTCTTTTATGTTGGGGTAGGCGGCGCCCAATACTTGTAGTTCATGTTACTATGTTTAGGTAGGCAGCGCCCAATATGTGTGGTCCGCATTTTATGCCTGGTAAGCGGCCAAGAATTATTTTGGATTTAATATTGGATATTAAAATAAACAATTGGTATCACATGTTTTAGCCCCACTAAATACAAGTCTTGTTTTTGAAACAAAACGTGTCGTCATCATAATTGTTTGAGGCCACTAACATTTTCGTCCAAGAATTTTACACCCTCGTGTTTACTCCCAAATCGACAAGGCCAAGGCTCAATCATAGATGCATGGTTAGCATCGTGTGATGGAGTTGACTTGCTTAATTATTTTGTATCGCCCTCGTGATCAAGATAATTAGTGGACACATACTAATTGGATTAATAAACCAAGAATTGAGGACTATTGTTACATTTGGATTCAAAACCGACTAAGTGACATTATTGTGGTCATCAGCCCTCGCAGAGGCTGTAATAATGCAGACTTAAATCGATGCAAAACTGTCACTGAAATTGGTTTGGAGGCCTATTGAGTGATATTACTGTAGTCATCAGCCCTCGCAGAGGCTGCAATAATATTGACTTGGATCTTGAACCACTAAGATTTATATTTTTTATAAATCCGTAGTTTGCATTTGGGATGCAATATATGTTAAAAATTAGTGGGAGCTAATCAATACAATAAACCCTTGTTTGATTAGTGATACGATTATGATCTGTGTTTACTTTGTTCTAATTTTTTCTTTTTTAATTTTTCGTTCAGTTACGATGTCGACTATGTTATATAAGTGTTTGGTGGAAATCAATTTGTTGACTGGGTTAAACTATCCGGATTGGTTACGTTGCCTGCGCTTGGTGCTAAGGGCGGATAAGATTGAATATGTCTTGGACAAACCAATCAGTACCATCCCCGATGAGCGTTCTCCTGAGTATGCCTCGTTTGACATGATTGCTCATAAGAAGCACGTTGAGGATGCTATGTCGGCTCAGGGCATCATGTTGACCTCTATGAGTTTGGAACTACAAAGGCAACATGAATGCATGCTACCCTATGAGATGATTCAGCACTTGAAGAGTTTGTTTGCCTCACAGGCACAAACATTGGAGTATGAGTGACACGCTGTCGTTTAGCGTTCAAAATAAATTTATAACCTATTGTCCATCACAGGCGTAGCCAGCGATAAGTATAGGGTCGATCCCACGAGGAGTTGGTGTAGCAATCTCTGATGTCAAGATGGCACTTAAAAATGATGAGAGTGGTGTAATTATCTTGATCACTATGGGTATGGCTAAAGTAACCTGAAATAATCTCAAAGGAATATCAAATAATAAGACGAGTCTGGCTTGGGCAACATCTTCGTGAAGACGATTAATACTCGGTCCTAGGTGCAAAGGTTTTCACTACATGACATGCATCAACCGGTTATAAGAGACATACGTCGTGACCCGTTGTCACGTGTCACGCCCACGACGCACCCCTCCAAGTCTATCCTTTCTGTGTAAAGAAGGCAAGAGACACCCTATGCAAACTATCTAACCCGTAATGCCCACGCACGAGGACACCTCGAAGACATGCGGACCTACAGCGTTATGATCTAGATGGACCGGTATTGCAAAGGCAACATGCTATGACTACTCCAACTCGCCCACACCATCGTACTATTTGGGGTGCGGGACACCCGACACCTTAATCCAATTATTACTTGCAACCTTCCTTACCCACTATGTTATTTGCAACTAACACACGAGTTTGGTTAAGTTATATATTGCCTTGGACCTAGTGCTTGAGGAACACACGCATGCGGATCGTAATGCCTACTTAGACCTCTCGAGTTATATTAATTATGCTCCACTTAGTCACGCCCAAACCAGAATAAAGACTTAGCTAGACATAAAATAAACAATCATGCAACAGTTAATTGAAACCATAATTAAACGGAACCAACTTACTATTAATTGAACGAAATAGAAACGGCGAGCCCAAAGTGCCGCCGGCAAAACATACGACAAAGCAAATAAAAGTGTTTGCCCCGAAGGGACTTAATGTACGTGGTGGTGGGGTTTGATTATAATTCTGATCTAAGAAAACAGGAACAAGAGTGTGGAAGAGACGCACAAGCCGCGCCTTCATCCATATATATAGGCCGAGAGAGGCTGACGATGGTAATGGCCCATGGGCTGGACAATCTGGTAGGTTTTCCTTGTTGATCGGCGATCTTTTCTTACCCAGACGGATTCGAGGTGATCTCCTCCGGATATCATGAGATTCGGTGTCAGCGCGCATCCTTTCCGGATTTAGCGAGATTCACCCCGATCTCGCGTATCTTGCCCATCACCTCTCTCTCCGACTTCTCTTGCCCTCCTTGTTCGTCTTGGTTTCTGGTTGCCTTCTTCACTTCCGCTTGCCCATTAGCCTACCCTTCTGGAGATTGAACTTGTGCGGTCTGTAAGGAGGTCACACCGTGGAACGGAACAGCTACTGGGGTTTGAAGCCCAGGCTGTGAGCTAAGCTCCTTGTGCCCTCGAGGTGAATCGTATCTCTATTCATCCGCCATGCAAGTTCCACTCCTTCTTGCCCATTTCGGCCCTGCCTTGTCCCTGCAGACCAATGTGTCCTCCCGGACATAAAACACACAAGAAAGACACAAAAGACTCGATCTAGACCTAGACAAGACACGAAAAAGAGCACAAAACTTGGGCTCGTCACACGCTTACTTTAAACATGCTTGTCCTCAAGCATGCTCGCGTAATTGCCCAAGACAAAAGAAAGAAAGAAAAGACTCAAAGCAGAAAAGGTTAGCACATTTCCACTAGCGGGATATCTCGCCAATATAAGCTTCATCGAACAAACTAGCAATTTAAGTAGACTTCATTCAAGAACGACCATCAAACAAGTCAAAATACTAATTTGAGCATATTGGGCATTTTCCTTACCAACACTCTGCACTCTTGTGTATAAGCTAGTGTATCGCTCAGACATCTTTCATTTCGACTATGCCATAGGCTTGTGTGCCATCTACCATCTCCACCGTTTAGACAAAGTTTTAAACATTCATCCTTAGGTCTTTTATTTGGTTGTAATGGGGCTTAAGACATAGGTGGGAAATTTTTTGGAACGAGGCTAAGGTCATTATGGACTCAGGTTCGAGGAATTTATTTTGTCCTCCATGGATTTCCTTTCGCCTTTCTCTCACGGGCCTCAGCACAACCATCTTAGGACTTCATCAATATATATATTCTTTTATTTCAAGTCCTTCATTTTTCTTTCAATTCTGGGTACCTTCTTTATATTGGGCATTTGCCAATTTCTTTGAAATTCGTAAACCCTTTTTTCTTGCCCATTCTGAGGCTCTTGTTGCCTTTTTGTTTGCCTTCTCTTCTATTAGCTCCGAGTCTAATTGACCGGTGAGCTTCTTTTTCCGGGCTAATTTAAGTGAATGAAAGAAATTATTAAGCTCAGGGGGGTGAACGAGGGATTAACGATGGGTAGGACATTTTTGGCTCGATGGGCTATTTGAAAGAAAAATTGCCTAAGTCATCTAAATGTTTTAACTACGTCGATAAGGCCTCGACATAAGAGTGCACGCAAGTTCTAGCAAAAGCCTAATGAAGATGTCAATAATCACACAAGAAAGGAAGCTGTGTTGATCAAGATCTGATAGTTTAAGCTCAAATCTCACCATGTGTGCTCAAATTCAATTCGTCATCCTTATTTACATACGGTCATGCTCAAGCAGAATTCCTAAAACTACTAGCATTATTCATAACAAAGCAAAATACGGACAATCAATCCCACCAATTTAAATATGCCAACCGACACACAAAAACGAAAACCCTCCCTCACTCACACACTTTGTTGAGCAAAGTGGGTGAACAAGGAGGAACACAAACAACAAACAACAAAGCGAATCGAGCAGGTGGCGGTCCCTCTCACACACTTTGCCTTGGGCAAAGTGGGTCGAATGAGGACCACTCTCTTAACTCAAACAAGCGAACAGACAGGCCTGACCCCCCGCTCACACACTTTGCCTTGGGCAAAGTGGGTGAGGAAAAGGGGTTGACCACCAACAACAACAAAACAAAACAAAAAACAAAAAAAACAAGACAAAAACAAAAAAAACACAACAAACAGAAAAAAAAAAAGAAAAAAAGGGAGGACAAAGGTCGAGGGAAGGTGGATACAGAATCGGTGTGGGCAAAGTAGGCTATCAGGGCATCATGGGTCGCTTTCTGTTGTTCCTCTATCCTGGTCAAGCGGGTTTTGATGTCATCATCCTCCTCCTGGCTATCTTTGAATCCTCTTACGGCCGATAGGCGTGGTGAGGTTGTCAGTCATCAAGGCCGGCTCCGTGAAGACTGGTTTTCCGTCCTGGTCGTAGTATATGTCCTTCATCCGTTCCAACATAGCTGTGTCAATATACAGCTCGGGCTCCACTTCCAGGTCGGTATTCGCTTCGTCCAGTACCTTCAGCTTCGTGGCCAACACGGTCACCAAATGGGCAAGAGAGATCCCCTGCTTAGGATGAGTCAGGATGTCCTTGAAATGGGCATCTGCAAATGCGGCAAAGTTCACCTTGTGGCCATGCCACATGCACCACAAGATGAAAAACTCCTGCTGGGAGATGGAGTTGCGATGTCCATCTTCCAAGAAAGCTGAGGGCGATGGCGATGGCACGTCCTTAGCGCGTTGCTCCTCACTCATTGCCCTTAGTGTATCGACTTGAGCGTTGTGCCCGGACCAATCGTTGCCCATTTTTATTCCACTCTCCCGTGTGCTCGGGGCGTGGGTGAAAGCCTCCTTGTACTGTGGTCTTCGTCTCAAACACTACATCATGCCGAGTGCAGTTAAAGTCGCTCCGAGAGCGAGAAGTTGTTGCCCATCGGCTTAAATTCGATGCGATGCGTGGTCGACTTCACTTTGCACAGGTTCTTTATTTGAGAGTTTGAATAAACTCCCTCGCCCGATGTGATGTCTGACCGTCTGCCATTCCAAAATGCTCCCATCCAATCCTTCGAAAAACTTCTTCACCTCATCCTTAACCCCGGACTCTCCAACACCTCCATGTCTAGCGTCTTGGGCTTTACAATGCCCTCATCGATGGTGGTGTTGAACCTCGGTGGCCTCTGTGGTCGGGGCGGCTTTCCCTTTTCGAGAGGAGGTGATGCCATCTTAAAGGTACCCCGGTTCTCTTCCTTGAAGATGGAGGTAGCTCAAGCGAGGCTTCTTTCTCGGTGGTGGTGGTGCCTCCGAGTCTTTCTCGTGGGGTCTCTTCTCTTCTTCGCTTTTCTCCTTCTCACCGGAGGGCTCCAGGTTCGTCGGCTTAGTCAGGGTGGACTCCTCCGTCTCCACAGGGTTTCCTCCTTTTCCATCGCCGGGACAGTCTTCTCCTTATTGGCCTTGGCTTTCTTCTTCTTGGGTTTCACTGCCTCTCTCGGTGGTTCCTCCTGTCGCCTTTACGGGTGAGGGTGCTTGCTCCTCTATTATTTTCTCCAGTCCCGGAGTTAGCGGAGATGGGCTTTTGGGCATCTCGGGCGTGGTAGGAGTCTCAGAGGGGGTCACCATTGCTGATTTTAGCTCTGTGGTTTTCTTTGGTTTGGAGGGGGAATCGGAGCTTTTGGTGGTTACAGCTCGGGTTTCTGGTGGTCATATTTGAAAATGGAGAGGGTTTCTTCTTTATGGTTCAAAGAGAGATGGGGAAGTTGCAGAGGTTGAGGCGACGTGGGGGAGGTAATTATGGAGTGGCCAGTTATAAGGAACGTTACGTCCTTTCTCCTGACAACCGCCTGTCACTTGTTCCAGAACTCACCCTCTTGCCCACGGCGAATATCAAGTGTCTCATCTTGCCCTCTTCGATCATGATCATAACTGTTCCTGTAGATTGACCAATACAACACCACACGCAAAACGGGGGCAAAAACAAAAACAAAAGAGAAAACAACAACGAAAGCAAATAAAATACCAGGTTGCCTCCTGGCCAGCGCCTTGGTTATCGTCGTGGCTCGACTAGATTTCTCTTTTTAATCTTTCCCGTCGAGGGCTTGCACCTGATGCAATTCCCCTGGATCTATCTCGTGATGCCCATAGTAAGCCTTCAGACGTTGTCCATTGACCTTGAAGGTCTTCTTCGTCTTCAGGTCTGCGACCTCGACAGCTCCATTCGGAAATTGAGTTTTGACTTCATATGGTCCGCACCACTTGCTTGTTAGCTTGCCGACATCAACTTGAATCGAGGCGGTATAAAAGCACCAATTGCCTCGCTCGAATGACTTGGCTTTGATAAGGCGGTCATGTGCCTTCTTTAATCTTTCTTTGTATAGAACGGCATTGTCATACGCCTCTAGCCTTATCTCTTCCGGTTCTTGAAGTCAAAGCTTTCTAGCTTAGCCATCACGGTCCCAATCAAAGTTGAGCTTGTTCACTGCCCAAAATGCCTTGTGCTCTAGTTCTCTTGGTAAGTGACACATCTTGCGAACACAATTCGGTATGGTGACATGCCCAGGGGTCTTGTATGCGATTCTGTATGCCCATAGCGCGTTATCAAGGCAGTGCTCCAATCCTTACCAGTAGGTCCCACTACCTTCCTCAATATAGTCTTGATTATTACATTGGACAACTCAACTGCCCATTAGCTGCGGATGGTAGTCATTGTAGTCACCACGATGGGTTACACCGTATTTTCGAACAATTTGGTGATAGTAGTGTTGCGAAATGGGTTCCTTGATCGGCGATAATTGCCTTGGGCACGCCGAACTGTTGAAGATATTAGCTTTAAGAAAAGTGAAACTACCTTTAGTCATTAGTGGCACTTGCCTTGGCCTCAACCCATTTCAAACATAATCCACTGCAAGCGGGATGTGCGCATTGCCCTGAGCTCGGTAATGGTCCCATAAAGTCCATCCCCTATACATCAAAGATTTATTTGGAATGATAGGTATCATGGGCATCTCATTCTTCTTTGTGATATTTCCTTCTGTTGACACTCTTTGCATTGCTTACACACTCATAAGCATCTTTGAATATCGTGGGCGAGAAGAATCCGTTGTCTAAAACATTTCTCGCTGTCCTCCTGTGCCCAAAGTGACCTCCATATTCTTTGGAGTGCGAGTGATTCAGAATGTCTTTGATCTCAGTTTCGGGCACACATCGTCGCAAAACTTGATCAGCGCATTTTCTCCATAAGTAGAGATCATCCCATATGTAGGTGCGACGATGCTGCCTTGATCTTGTTTCTTTGATACGTGGTGAGCCCAACGGGAGTTCTCCGGTGGTTTTGTAATTCACCAAATCGCATACCATGGCTCAAACTCCGTCGTGCCAGAATGAAGCACGAGATGTTCTTGGGAAGGTCTCTGCAATGGGCACCGGGTCTTCCCCTTCATATCCTACTCAGTGGTCGGCCACAGGTTTTGTGCTCCACTCTTGTCTTTGATTTCTCGTCGAACTCTTGGAAAAGCAAGATCCATCGATTAGTCGTGGCTTTGACTCCTTCTTGGCCATCGGTATCTCGAGGCGGTATGATCGGTGTAGACGATTGTCTTGGCCCCGATGAGATATGATCGAAATTTTCAAAGGCAAAGACGACCGCTAAGAGCTCTTTCTCGGTCGTCTTGTAGTTGCGTTGGGCTGCATTGAGAGTTCTTGAGGCATAGTATATAGCATGACTTTCCTTTCCTCTTCGTTGTCCCAAGGCGGCTCCCACAGCGTACCGCTTGTATCGCGCATAACTTCAAACGGCATGCCCCAATCGGGGTTGAATGATCGGTCTTTGAAATTAAGTTATTCTTGAGTATCAAAAGCTATCTTACACTCTTCATCGAATTCCCATGGCACATCATTCGGAGTAGTCGTGTCATGGTGGGCGATCTTCGCAAAGTCCTTCACAAATCTTCCGTAGAATCCAGGTGCCCGAGAAACCTCGCACTTGCTTTCTTGATCGTCGGATAGGCAATTTGGCGATGATCTCTACTTTAGTTCTATCTACTTCTATCCTCTTTCGGATACCACGTGCCCAAGAACAATCCCTTCTTGTACCATGAAATGACATTTCTCATAATTTAGGATCAAATTCTTTTCGACACATCTACATGGGACTACCTCCAAATTTGTCAAGCACTCGTCAAATGATTCCCATAGGCGGTAAAGTCGTCCATAAAGACCTCGATGCATTTCTCCAATAGGTCCGAGAAGATGCTCATCATGCATCGTTGAAACGTCCTGGGCATTACACAGCCGAAGGCATTCTTCTCGAGCAAATGTCCCGAATGCGTATGTGAAAGTAGTTTTATCCGATCACCTGGGCAACCCATATCTGCATGTAGCACAGTGTCCGTCTAAAAACAAAGAATTTGTTTCCGCCTAACCTCTCCATCATCTCGTCAATGAAGGCAATGGGAAGTGATCTTTCGGGTTACCGTGTTGAGCTTCGATAGTCGATACACATTCTCCAACTGTTTGGAGTCTCATGGGATCATTCTCTTTTCTCGTTTTTACTACTGAATGCGACTTCTTGGGCACGACGTGTCTTGGGCTGACCCATTCTTGTCGATCTGGGATATATGATGCCCAAGTCGAGAAGCTTCAAGATCTCCTTCATGACTACCTCCTTCATAGCTAGGTTTAACTTCCTTGTTGATCGCGTCTTGGTTTGGCTTCTTCTTCCATCGAATATTGTGAGCGCATATGGAAGGGCTGATGCCTTGATGTCGGCCAATGTCCATCAATAGCTTCCTTGTATTGCCCAATAACACTTCTCACAGCTTCCTCCTGACTCGGACTGAGTTCAACATTGATGATCACGGGCAAGGTGTCGTCCTTCCCTAGAAAGATGTACTTCAGGTGGTGAGGAAGAGTCTTTAGCTCGAGTTTCGGTGCTCTTATAAGGGATGGAATGAGCTTTTCTTCTTCCTTCAGCTTGGGCATGTTCTGGTATATTGACCACTTGAGTCCCTCGGGTTCGCTCCGCAAATAAAGCAGGGCCTCCCGACATTGTCCATAAGCTGTTTCTTTGTGGGCATCTTCCTCCTTAAGCCCACTTTGAATGGCTGCATCCAAGGGATCTTGCAAACCTATCTCGGGCAGGATGTCTCCAACCATGGGTTCAATGTGATCAATGAATTCCACGACCTCAATATCAATCGGATGCTCCATGGCCTTGAAGATGTTGAAGGTCACCGTCTCACCGTCGAATTCACATGATAACTTGCCGTGTCGCAATCAATCCATGTTACGGTTGTCTTCATGAATGGTCGACCCGGGAGCATAACTAAGGATTTGTTGCCCATCGTGCCCATATCCGACGTAGAAGTCCATTTGAAATATGAGTTCCTCCACTTTGACCAATCGTCTTCAATGATACCTTCCGGATGAGCGTTGGACATCGCTAATTGGATAACCACTCGTGTTGGCGGGGTTCCACCTTTAATTCATTGAACATTGACAAGGCATGGCGTTTATAGATGCCCCAAATCGGCATAGCCCTTTCGATCCTCGTATTGCCTATTCGCGGGGAATGAAAACATCCACGGATCTCCACACTTCTCGGGCAATTTCACCGCAAGGCTGCGGATACATTCTCTCCCACGGAATTTTGCATCATCTTTGTATTTCACCTTTCTCGTGCACAATTCTTTCATGAACTTTGCCCACTTTGGCATCGTGCCCGGGCGATGATGGCGGTATATTAATTTTCACCTTCGAAACACGCGATACATCTCACTCATTTCTTCCTCTCTCTGTTCTTGGCAATCTGCACGGAAGGAGGTAAAACATAGGATTAGGTTTGACATAGGTTGGCTCAATGATTGCCTCTTCTTTTACTCGTCTTTTCCTTGGGCGGTTCTCTTGTAATTGTCGTCTTGACCATTGTGTTGATGAGATCTTCCACTTGAGCATGTCTGCGTCGTCCTTAGGCATGAAAACTTTCTCGCGGTTTCTTCCCACTTCTTGGGGCTACGACATTCGGTTGGGCTAACTCGTTTACCTCTACTTGAGGAGGTAAATTTCTTCTTCTTCTCAAGAGCGTTCTGTGACCGTCGATTGGAAACTTGGTTCCCAAGGCTCGGAGGCTCACTTGTCTCGACCTTGAATTTCTCGTTCTCTTGTTGAGCCTTCCATTTTCTCGTGCCATAGTGTGCACAAGTTCAATGAACGATGGCCCAGCTTTAGTCGCTGATTATTTACGTATGGTTTGTTGTTGTCCCGCCTCCCGTCTTCTTCTTGTTGTTGTCACGCCTTCTTTGGTTGTTAGACCACCTAAAGTTTTCGTGGTTCCTCCATCACGGGTTGTAGGTGCGAGAGTTGGATCATATCTCCTCCGCTGTGCCATTACCATTCGACCTTTGCATTGACTTCTTCTTCTTGATTGTGGGGGCGTTGATCCGTGTGATGTGTCACGACGGCGCATATTTGCAAACTTTAGCTTTCTTTGCCACGCCTGGTCACGGTCACGGTCTGTGTTGGTTATGAACTTGTCGAGCAGGTTGCGAGAGTTTATCGACTTGGTCTCCACGGTTGAAGAAGTAGCGGCTTGCCCGGAACTTCTCCTCCTTCGTCTCTGTTTTCTTTGGCCATCTCGCCCAGATCTAAAGGCCTCACCGGGAACTTTATTGATATTGATCCTCCACAAGCGCATTCGCCCAAATTTTCTCTTGCCCTCAACCCGGCCATGAAATATTGGATCGGATCATGATGCGGAATTTGATGTTGAGGGCATTTCGCTGCTGCAGTTTAAACCTTCGATAATCATAAAGGTCTCTCCGTGCCCATTTGATCTGCTTATCCTTTTCCTCATATTACGAATCGGGCGGCGGAAAGTACTTCTCGAGAACTTCGGTGAAGTTGTGCCACGTGGTCTGCTTCCGTGAGCGAGGTGTGAAACCGTTCTCTTGCCCGTCATGCGAGAGAAGAGAATGATACTAATCTCACATATTCTCCAAGGTTTTCATTGGCGCGGATAGTCCCACACGCCATCTCGAAATCTTGTAAATGCCTTTGTGGATCCTCCCGGGCATGTCATTGAATCGGGAGGATTTGGATGAAGGAATGCTTCATCTCCAGTTGCCGTTGATCGCGGCAAAGTGATGCCCGTTGGCCTCGAGTTACGGTTGTTAGGGAACACCATTTCCTTAATGTCCGCTCTCTTGCGGTTGTTCACCCATCGTATTGCCCTCGGGTTCTCTTCTAGATTAGCCGCCCTCGCATGACATGCGTGCCCTCCGTCTTCTTCTTTCCTCCGCCTTGCGTGCTTTTCGATCTCAAGATCGTACAAAGTCCTCCGTTCTCTCCTACAAGGTTGGGTCGTAGCATACAATAAAAGCAATATAAATTCAAGAAATAGAATACTCTTTGGAATCGCAACTCCACGCAGCGCGCCAATTACGACAGTACGTCGTTTAGCGTTGAAATAAATTTATAACCTATTGCCCGTCACGGCGTGGCCGCGATTAGTATAGGGTCGATCCTACGAGGTGTTGGTGTAGCAATCTCGATGTCACGATGTCATAAAAGGATGAGTGGTGTAATTATCTTGATCACTATGGGTATGGCTAAAGTAACACGAAATAATCTCGAAGGAATATCGAATAATAAGGCGAGTGCGGCAGGCAACAACCGTGAAGGCGATTAATACTCGGTCCTAGGTGCAAGGTTTTCACTACATGACGTCGATCAACGGTTATAAGAGACATCGTCGTGACCCGTTGTCGCGTGTCACGCCCACGGCGCACCCTCCAAGTCTATCCTTTTGTGTAAAGAAGCGAGGGACACCCTATGCAAACTATCTAACTCGTAATGCCCACGCATGCGAAACCTCGATACATGCGGACCTACGAGACGTTATGATCTAGATGGACCCGGTATTGGCAAAGGCGGTGCTATGACTCTCCAATTCGCCCACGATTCGTACTATTTGGGGTGCGGGACACTGACATATAATCGAATTATTACTTGCAACCTCCTTACCCACTATGTTGTTTGCAACTAACACACGAGTTTGGTTAAGTTATATATTGCCCGGGACCTAGTGCTTGGGAACACACGCATGCGGATCGTAATGCCTACTTAGACCTCTCGAGTTATATTAATCATGCTCCACTTAGTCACGCCCAAACCAGAATAAAGACTTAGCTAGACATAAAATAAACAATCATACTGACAGTTAATTGAAACCATAATTAGCGGAACCAACACTATTAATTGAGCGAAATAAACAGCGAGCCCAAAGTGCCTTGACAAAACATCTGACAAAGAAAATAAAGTGTTTGCCAGAAGGAACAATGTATGTGGTGGTGGGGTGTGATTATAATTACGATCTAAGAAAGCGAGGAACAAGAGTATGGAAGAGGCGCTTACAGCAGCCCGTCCATATATATAGGCGAGAGAGGCGTGATGGTAATGGCCCATGGGTGGACAATCTGTGAGTTTTCCTTGTTGATCGTGATCTTTCCTTGCCCAGACGGATTAGGTGATTTCTCCGGATATCATGAGATTGATGTCGTAGCATCCTTTCGGTTTAGCGAGATTCACCCGATCTCGCGTATCTTGCCCATCCTCTCTCTCCCACTTCTCTTGCCCTCATGCTTGCGTCTTGGTTTGGTTGCCTTCTTCCTTCCGCTTGCCCGTTAGCCTACCATACGGAGATTGAACATGCGGTGTGCAAGGAGGTCACACGTGGAGCGGAACAGCTCTGGGGTTTGAAGCCCGGTGTGAGCTAAGCTCCTTGTGCCCTCGAGGTGCATCGTTATCTCTATTCATCCGCCATGCAAGTTCCACTCCTTCTTGCCCATTTCTTCCTTGTCCCTGCGAGACCAATGTGTCTCCGGACACAAAACACACAAGAAAGACACAAAAGACTCGATCTAGACCTAGACAAGACCGGAAAAAGAGCACAAAACTTGGGCTCGTCAATGAAACTACTCGGGATCTCTTCAAGTGCCGCTTCATGATAAGAGCAAGGTCTATGAACATGTTCTGAAGATGATTGGATTGATTGGGAGACTGGCGTCGATTGGAGCGATTCGCGATCAATGTCTCAACCAACCTTGTTTTGCAATCTCTACATGGTTCATTTGCAAATTTCATTGTGAATTTCAATATGAACAACACAAAGGTGTGACTGGCTGATCTTCATAACATGTTAAAGACTTATGAGTCCTCTACTTTGAATGGCAAGTCCGTACTCATGGGGGTTCTTCGCTCAATCTTCGAAGGAAGAAAAGCAAAAGAAAACAAGAAGAATTCATCGGATGCCTTGAAGCTAAGAAAGGTGGAGGGCTCGGAAGAAGAAGCCGACATTAGCAAAGGATGAGTGCATGTTACGTCGTGAGAAGAGGTCTTGGAAGAGGCATCCAAAATTGAGCCTGAGGTGCAATAGGTGGCAGCTTCGGTATGTTTGTCATTGAGATAAATATATACATAAATAATTCACATTCTTGGGTATTAGATACGGTTGTGGCTCGCATTTTTGTAATAATGTCACGAGGACTAAGTGATGGCGGAAAGTGAATCACAGGGAGGTCGATGCGTGCGTGGGAAATGGGCGAGTTCTTCTTTGACAGCGTGGGGACTTATAGATTAGATCTTCCTTCGGGATATAGACTAGATTTACATGACTATTATTTTGTTCCTGCTATTTCAAAGAATATTATTTATATTCATATGTTAGACATTGAAGGGTTTTTCTTCCATTTTGGAAACAGTCGTTGCTCGTTTTCTCTTAATGGAATGTTTTATGGAAATGTCTTTCTTTCGAATGGTTTATATATGCTTGAATGTGAACGAGATATTCTCAATGTGCAAAACAATTATATCAATGAGAAAAGGATAACAAGATTGAGAAAATTAGATTATCTCACACCATTTGATTTTGAATCATATGGTGCTTGTGAATCATGTCTTAAAGGGAAAATGACTAAGAAACCATTTTACGGCAAGGGTTACATGCGAAAAATTGCTAGAGTTAATCCACTCGGATGTGTGTGGACGTTTCCAACTCGAGCAAAAATGGATATTCGTCTTCATAACTTTTCTTGATGATTTTCAAAGTTTGGGTATGTGTATCGATGAAACACAAATCTGAGGCTCTTGATAAATTTAAAGAGTTTAAGTTAGAGTAGAAACAACAGTAAAAGTATCAAGAATCTTGATCGGATCGAGGAGGGAATATTTAAGCGAAATTTCTTGATTACTTAAAATCACATGGAATCGGTCGGGGCTGGACACCTCAGAACACCACAATTGAATGGTGTGTCGAGAAGAAATCGAACCTTATTAGACATGGTTCGATCCATGATGAAGTTCGCTAGTCTCCATTTATTCCTTTGGGGTCATGCCTTACTTACCTTGCTCATATTCTAAATAGGGTTCCTTCTAAATCGATCGAGAAAACACCATATGAGATATGGTATGGGAAAGAGCAAATCTTAACTATTTGCGGACACAGGGTTATCTGCTTTTGTTAAGAAAATCTTGTTGATAAGTTGGAATCGAAAAGTGAGAAATGTTATCTTGTGGGATATCTAAGGAAACTAAAGGATATGAATTTTACTACTTGGGAGATCACAAAGTGATCATTTCTAGAATGTGGCGTTTCTTGAAGACTTCATGTTTCCAGGAACAAGGTCACAGCAGTGAATCTTGAAGAAATTCAATAACCACAAAACAACACGGATAATGAAAAGGCATTCAATGGTGTGAACAAGAATTGATGGGAGTATTTGACAATCTATTGGGAGGAAATGACTCTTGAGGGCCTTTCGAGAAAATGAGATTCATCAAATACAAGATGACACAACAGTTGTGCCACACCCACCTCAAGAAAATCATGAGAAATTCTTGAGAATCTCAAAATGTTGAGGAAATCAACACGGAGGAACCTATTCACGTTGAAAATGAGCGGCATGAACTGCGTGAACAACCCGACTCGATAGGCCACAAAGGACTGTAGTGCACTCAAAAGGCTGAATCGATGGTTGAGAACTAAGATGATGAAGTCGAGTCGGATGATGATGAACCTAAGACCTATACCGAAGCGGTGTCTGGCATTGATTCAAAGATGTGGCTCGAAGCCTTAATATCTGAAATGGACTCGATGTATTTCATAGTCTGTGAACTAGTTGACTTACGGATGGGGCTTACCTCATAGGCTACAAATGGATCTTCAAAATGAAGAGATGCGGATGGTGAATCAAACCTATAAAGCTAGGTTGGTGGTAAATGGTTATAGTCGGCGTGAAGGCATTGACTATGAGACATTTCACGATTCTGTCAAGTCCATTAGGATCTTACTTGCCATAGTACATACTACAATTTTGATATTTGGCAAATGGATGTCAAAATTACGTTTCTCGATGGAGAACTAGAAGGTGATGTCTACATGACACGGCTGAAGGTTTTGTATCAAAAAAAGGCGGAATGCGGTATGTAGGCTAAAGTCCATTTATGGACTTAAGCGACATCGAGGAGTTGGAATATTTGCTTTGAAAGAGCTATCAAATTGTTTGATTTTGTTAGAAGCAAAGAGGACCCATGCGTTTATAGTATGTGCGAATGGAAAGGTTGTCTATCTGGTCATACATGTCGATGACATTTTGATTATGGGGAGCGACCGATCCATGATGCAATCCGTGAAAAACTGGTGTCTAAATCCTTTATGATGAAGGATCTCGGTGAGGCCTCCTACATCCTTGGGATCAAGATCTATCGGGATAGACCTAATAGATTGTTGGGACTATCACAATCCACACATAGACAAATTATTACGGCGTTTCTCAATGAAAAGTTCTAAATGATTTCTTCCATGGGACGTGGCATCAAGTTGTCTAAGAAGTTGTCCTTCTAATGACAAAAAATTGCTTGCATGAAAATGATCCCATATGCTTGACTATAGGATCGATCATGTATGCCATGATATGCACTAGGCGGATGTGGCCTATCTTGACTTAGCATAATGCGATTTCGATAAAATCCCGTTGAGGAGCATTGGAAAGCTATTAAGACTATTCTTAAGTACCTTAGAAGGACTAAAGAATACTTCTTAGTCTATGGTGGACGAGCGAGCTATCGTTGTTGGGTACAGATGATGCGAGCTTCAAAGCAGACCATAGCGACTATAAGTCTGCATGCGGATATGTTTTCATCCTCAATGGTGGGCGGTGAGTTGGAGCAGTTCCAAGCAGGGCGACAGCTGCAGACTCCTACCGAGCAGAGTATATTCTGCATCACGAAGGCTGCTAAAGGCGGTTGCCTGTTGGGTTTGTGAAAGAATTGGATGTTGTTCAAGTGCAGAGTGGTGCGATACCATTGTTACATTTACAATCTTGGTGCGATCGCACAAGCAAATGAACCGAGAGCCACAAACGAGAACAAGCATGTTCTAAGGCGATATCGTCGATTAGAAATAATAGAAATGAACAATGTAAAATTAGAAAGAGTACCCGGCGATAACTTAGGCGATCCTTTTACCAAGCCGTTGTGTAAAGAAAACAACAAACACTTTGAGAGCTTGGGTGTTAGGCGTGGGAAATTGGCTTTGATTCGGTGGGAGTTCTGAGTTTGTATGTTTTAGAAACTCCTTTGTTGAGACATGCTTACTTTGATCACAATCAAAGACAATGTTTTATCTATGTGTTTTGTGTATTTAATGGAATAATTATTTTGATGTTTGTCGTTATTCTCTTATATATTCCCCGAATTATCACTGTCATTTTACATGAGACATCAATGATATAGTATAATTCTAAAATAATACAACCAATGATCATCAAGAATGGGATATTGATGATATGTCACAAGTTAGCATGTGATGCAACACATTCTTAGAGAATGTAGTGGTTACCAACTATGAGATATTTGATATCAAGTGATGAACACATGAATACTTTGGAGAGTATTAGTACACCCTACTATTAAATCGTTTGTTTAGTGTCTCGATTTCTTAGTGTGTGAAGTATGTAATAGTCCTTAGACTTGAGGTCATTACACATTTGTTTGTTGAGTCTTTGCACTTTGACCAAGACAATGCTTTGCAGTGGTAAGACATGGCTTGAATTGGGTGCATCATGAGACGAAATAAAAATATAGTTGAGCCAATTAATGGGATTCATTCCTCGATTGGAATTTCGGTGAGCACTTACTTTCTATATATTATTCGGCCATAAAGTCGTTAGCGATCGCGAGAGATATATTGATCAAAGTAATTGGATATGATCATATGGGTCTTATAATAAAGATGAGAAAAATGATTGAGTTATTGGGATGTGACACAGCCGCTTAATAAGTTCAAATCGAGGGCGGATTAGGGAGGGGCTAGTCGATGTGACGATGCCAGGGTTCGTGAAAGGTATTATGAGGTGCATATCACATGTAAACTATCATGCTTGGAACATAACATACATTAATATTTGGATATACCGGTGGGTTGAACCAGCAGATCGAAAGAATACAAAATGATCTGCTGGACTTCAACTGTAATAACATATTACCATACAACATAGTTCAAATTGCGGTGAGCGTGTTAATACACATATGACGATGTGTATTGAGAGTTTCTAACATATAAACATCAAAAGCTTTCTTACTCCTCAGCGCGCCATCATCATCATCAGCGGCTCGACTGCACGTTTAAACACAAACATGCGGTGAGTACAGAATACACTCGATGGACTCGTGCGAAAACATTTTAACATAATTGAATTACCTTTGCCACGTCATGGTAAGGCATAAGGGTTTTATTTGAAATGTCTTATGCTTACTAAAACATTTTAAATCGGTTCATAAACATTTGCTTGCCAAGCATTTGTCTTGCATGTATGATCCATATCCTCGCCTCTTACGAACATTGTCATTTAACGCCGTGAGCGAGGCCTCACTCTGCGTCGCACGTGACCGACGTGAATTGTCCTTACATTTCACAATCACCTTAGGTGTACACGTTAATCTGGCGGTATAAGCGGCCGTAGGATCCGATATCAATTTCATTCATAAGTTGGGGACGACCCAACCATTCGTATCATTCATTCGGATAGGATACATACACAAAAACATAAACATTTTTGGCGGGTAATCTTGTAAACATTTTCTCGGCGGTTGAAATAAGCAAAATAAATTCATTTGGAAAGTATAGCAAAGTCACGTTTTGTTTAGAAAGAAAGCCACTGGACTTTTGTTAGCCTCTTTGGTTCGATTACTGTTGGCGTCCAGTCGTCGCGTCGGCGTCACGCGCTTTACGTAAAAGCGATGTTTGATGCGTCGTTCACGTTTCCCGAGACTTTCAAAGTCAGAATAAACTTCGATATTCTATGTCGATATAATATAAATTCATTAATCGAATTGATCGTTGTTGATTTACGTATTTTAACTAAGCGTTCTCGTTCTTGAGATATGTTTAACTATTTCGTTCGACCTTCGGGTTTAAGCGTTGGCGTGTTATCGTTTTTCGATCTGAGGATTTCATTTATGAAATCTTTTCTTCCAATGAGGTTTCTTTACCTAATTAGTACGTTTCTGGCGTATTAGCGTATTTGTCAAACGATTTCATACATTGTCTTCAAAAGTCGACAATTTGACTTTCATTAGTAATTCCTTACTAAATCATATTCTAAATCGATTTTCAATCGATTTCTTTTCGTAAAGTCCTAATTCTCGATTTGTCACGCAAATCGATAAGCGATATTAATATTTTCTTAAATATTAATCCATTTATTCATTAAGCATTATATTTCATTTCTAACGTTATTTAACATAACGTTTAAATAAACATAGTAATCTATGTTTATAAATTTTTATAAATTCAATTATGTCTAAAATAATTTTTAGGCGTATAATATATTATTAATCTTAATTAAAAGTTTAAAATCCTTATTCTCCACGTTATAGCTCACGGTATTTTTGAAAATTGCCCAATTGGTTCAAATTTCTCTAAATTCATATAGTGTATTATTTTACACTATGATCATTAATATGTATTAATATTAACCATAGGAAATTTTTAGCATCCTCAATCATATATATATAGGTCACGGAATTTTTTTAAAAATTGTTCAATAATTCTCACAAATTTTATATAATTAGTACAAGGTCCCAACATTAATTTATAACACATTTATAACATATAGTCCATCATATTCCATTTCTACATTAAGGATTATTTTCCTTAAGGTCACGTTTCACCTCGATATATACCAAACATCGTATAAAAATTCAACAAAAATACACCATGCTTATATACTATAGTCTAACAATATAACATCATAATATTCCTCAAAAACAATTAAATCCTCATTATATATGGTTTGGAAACTCACGGCTATTTCAATAAAAATTGAGCAAATGATTTCCAAAATTCAATAAATTCATGTAACACATGTCAAGGTCTAGATCACTAATATGCCATTCATGTCTTAAATAAAATTGTACACCAACATATAATTTTCTTAAGCTTTCGGTATTTTGAAAATGTAGGATAGGATTTTCTAAAATTCCAAATAAATCACTATGAACTCTCCATATCATGATCAATAATCGACCTCAAAATAATTTTTTAAAAATTTCGATCATCGTAGAATCTCGTGACATTTTCGAATGGATTTCTAAACATGATCTATGCTTGAAACTTAACATGCATTAGCTAGATCCTTTACAATCGATACGTGCATAACATAGATCAAACCTAACATGCATTATCTTATTTTTACAATCGGATCATCGAGAACACGTGCAAAAATAAAATCTTACAACGAAGAACACTAAATGTTTTGTAAAAATCAAAGAACAATCGAAGCTTGATCGATCCTCGCCTTACCAGGTATGGATTTAAGGAAGAATTGTTTAGACTATGCTTTGTGAATGAGGAAGAGGGATGAACACTAAAATTTCAAGGGAGAGGCTCCGGCGCTTTTGCGATTTTGGGAGAGGAGGAGTTTGAGGTGTTCAGTGTTGGTGCGAGTGTGAAATGAGAGGAAAAAGAAGGATCCTCTCTCTGTCTCTCTCTCTCTCACACGGCCACTGACAAATATATAATTAAATAATGGAAGCCATCTCAGTAGTGGGTTATGACTCGATTAGTGATCATTACCTAGAGTTAATACTACTCACATCATGATGGGCTTTGAACTAATCAAGCATGCAAATAGGAACAAGAAACTGACTCTTGGGGATCAAAGAAATTATTTTATTATTTTGTGTATTAATACCATGTAGTAATCAAGGTCCAATCTAAATATAAAAATACATTACTTGATTTATACTAGATTAATGTATAACATAGATATCACTTGAATAATTAAACATCACATCGCATAGCAAAGGATATCAAGGTGGCGTGAATTATGTTATTTATAACATAAGTCGCGGCATTTTCATTCACAAGGAATACATATTTTATTTCGTGTCATTCATAGATATATATCATAAAATATGATTGAGATGATAATTTATATCATAAGAAAATTTAATGGTATCATTTTATGTGAGAAAACCCTAATTTTCGAATTAGGGTTTTGAAAATTAAGTAATTGATTATTATCGAGTTCTTAATGATCTAGCATTGTTTTAATGCTTAATAATACTCTAATTATATAAAATAATCACGGAAATTAAATATTATAATTCCTTGATCATTAAACCCATTTTGAAATAAATCTACAGGCGTTAACGTTGAAACGTCTCAAACGTTAACTATCGACTCGTCTCAAAATGGTCGTAATAAGATCGTACTCACTTAAAAAATCCATTTATAATGGAATTTAATTCCAAGCTTATTTGCTAGAAAATTCCATGAAATTTTAACTATCGATCTGTGATCGACGTTAAAATAATCTTCGAACTCTTTATAACATTTTATTCCTCAATTCACAATTCTCGGTGAATATAAAATAGGAATTGTTATTTATTACGTGAATCAAATCAATATTCGATGTCTTTCAAATTTAATCTTGGTGAAACCACAATTCTTGATTTAAATATAAATAAATAGCGTTTGTTTCTTGGAATATTACATTCTACACAAAAGAAATTTCGTCCCAAAATTTGCATACCTTTAGAAAAACCGGTATCGTTCTTTCATAGCGTCCTCAAGTTCCCACGTGGCCTCATCATCCGTGATGTCTCCACAACACTTTGACTAGCGGAATTAACTTGTTCGTAATTCTTTGGACTTTATGGTCTAGAATTGTTGTGGGTTCTTCTTCATAACTCATATCCGGATTGAGGTCACGTCGTCTTGATGGATCGCGTGTTTTGGATCGTGCACGTATTTTCTTAGTTGTGACACGTGAAAAGCGTTGTATCGTTCCCGGTTGGCGGAAGAGCGACCCATAAATCTTTGGACTCACGCTCTAGGATCTCATGGGGTCTATAAAGCGGGGTCGATAATCCCTTTCAATCCAAACACGATAATCCGCTTTCGATGGAGACTTTAAGGAATACTTTATCTCCACTTTCAAATTGTAGCTCGAGATCACGCTGCGTATCGGTAAGACTTACGCCTATCTTGAGCTTCCCTTTATTCCTTACTATTTGACCGGATTTCAATCATTTCATTCTTGTGATACATTATAATTCTCCTCTACTTCCCATCCCGATAAAGCGGTGATCTACATTTCTTGCCATCTGAGGCTTCGTGTGGGCCGTATTAATCGTCGCTTGATAGCTATTGTTGTAGGCAAAGCTCGATAAGGGTAAAACATCTTCCCACTTTGCACCTCGATCCAACACTACTGTTCTCAACATATCTTCTAGTGTCTGAATCGTTCTTTCCGACAGCCCATTAGTATGTGGGTGAAATGTTGTGCTGAAGTTCAATTTCGTGCCCAATTCTTTTTGTAAGCTAACCCAGAATCTTGATGTGAACTTGGAGTCTCTATCAGATGTAATAGATTTTGGTACTCCATGAAGTCGTATAATTTCTTTTACGCACGTTTGGGCTAACTTATCGAGATCAAGTAAGTATTACGAATTGGTGAAAGTGAGGCACTCTTTGTGAGTCTATCAACAACTACCCATATAAGCGGTGTCCCTCTTTTTGATTTGGGTAAATCCGTACGAAGTCCGTCGTTATTCGTCCCATTTCCTCTCTGGTATTCCCATTGTAACTTTCGGTAGGGCGTTGATGTAACGCTTTCACTGGCTGGCAAACAAAGGCGTTCTGAAAGGTTTCTATGTCTCGCTTTCGCGCCTTCCCACTTTAACTTTTCAGGTGTAGTACGTCTTAATGCTCGCCTGAGGGCGGTATAGAAGTGTCGTGAGCCTCATTCATTATTTAGTTTAGTAGCTCGGTGTCAGTGCGGGCAGCATATCCTTCCTTCAAACAATAAGGCATTGTCGATGCCTCACGGAAATTCTTTAGTCCTTGGTCCTTACCTTTTTTCTTATCTTTTCTAACTTTTCCTCCATCGCTTCTCTCGATGATTCTTTTCTTAAATCGGGGCGTCAGCGTGAGTGTAGCGATACAACTCGCGATCTTCTCTCGGTTGTTCAGCCAATTCAATCCTCGTTCTTTTAAACTCCTCAACGCAGTTTTTCTTCTTGTGTAAGAGACATCCTAGTTTGGTTCGATTACCACGACTTAAGCGCGTCGGCTACTACATTCTGCTTTACGGGTGATAGTTAATACCACGATCGTAATCCTTCACTAGTTCGAGCCATCTTCTTTGCCTCATATTTAGATCTCTTTGCTCGAAGAAGTACTTCAAACTCTTATGATCTGTAAAGATCTCACATCTCGCTCCATAGAGATGTGTCTCCAAATTCGGTCGTGAACCATCTGCTGCTAATTCTAAGTCGTGAGTTGGATAGTTCGGTTCATGTGAGTGCGAGTTGTCGGGATGCATATGCTATCACTTTTCCTTCTTGCATCAAAACACAACCAGTCCATTCTTAGAAGCATCTGTATAAACTACATACTCCTGTCTGCTTCCGGAATCGCTTAGCACTTGTGCACTTGTTAACTTTTTC